>PVIR01013908.1:0-41437 GCA_004026965.1 Petromus typicus | reverse complement strand
CTCCTGGGTAGGAAGAACCAATATTGTCAAAATGGCTATACTCCCAAAACTACTCTACACATTCAACGCAATCCCGATTCAAATCCCAACAGCATATTTCACAGATCTAGAGAAAAAATTCCAAAATTTCATCTGAAACCACAAAAGACCTAGAATAGCCAAAGCAATTCTAAGTAACAGGGACATGGTGGGGGGTATCACAACTCCGAACCTGAAACTATACTATAAAGCCACTGTGATAAAACGTGCGTGGTACTGTGGTAAAACGTGTGTGGTACAGTTTAACAGACCTGAGGATCAATGGAGTAGACTAGAAGATCCAGAAGCTACTCCAGATACACTGAGCCACCTCATCTTTGACAAAGGAGCCAAAAATCCTCAATGAGGAAAGATAGCCTCTTTAACAAATGGTGCTGGAAAAACTGGGCTTTAACTTGCCAAAAGCTAAAACTAGATCTAACTCTTTCACCGTGTACCAAGCTAAAATCAAAGTGGATAAGAGACCTAAATATTAAAATAGACACTCTATACCTAATGCAAAACAGGTTAGGTAAAACTCTTGAAGACATTGGCTTAGGGAAAGATTTCATGAACAGAACTTCTATAGCACAGGAATTGGCTGAGGAAATCAACAAATGGGACCTCATTCTTTTAAAAAGCTTCTGCACAGCAAAGGAAACCACCAACAGTACAAACATGCAACCAACAGTTGGGAAAAAATCTTTACCAGCTGTTCCTCAGATAAAGGGCTACTATCTAGAATATATAAAGAGCTCAAAAAACCAGCCTACCCAAATTTAATGACCCAATTCAAAAATGCGCATGTGAAATGAATAGATATTTTTCAGAGGAAGAAGTAAGAACAGCTAAGAAGCATATGAAGAAATGCTCAACATCATTAGTCATTCGAGAGATGCAGATGAAAACAACATTGAGATTTCTTCTCACTCCACATAGAATGGCTGCCATTTCAGAATCAGCCAACGGCAAATGTTGGTGAGGCTGCAGAGAAGAAGGAACCCTTCTCCACTGTTGGTGGGACTGTAGATTCGTACATCCCCTATGGAGATCAGTTTGGAGACTCCTCAAAAAGCTAGGATTGGAGGTCCCATTTGACCCAGCCATTGCCCTGCTAGGAATATACACAAAAGAATTAAAAGACTCATATCACAGTGACATATGTGCACCCATGTTTATAGCAGCCCAATTTGTGATTGCTACATCTTGGAAACAACCCAAATGTCCATCCACTGGAGACTGGATAAAAAAGCTGTGGTTCTTCTACAGAATGGAGTATTACTCTGCCATAAAAATGATGTTTGAATCATTTATACTTAAATGGACATACCTTGAGGAGATCCTCATAAGTGAAATAAATAGGTCACAGATAGGTACATATCGCATCTTTTCTCTGGTATGAGAAAATAAAGATGTAAATGCGTCCTAGCATTGTATGTTATATATTGTGAAATAGAAAATGCTCAATGTAATATAGGGTGAAGGGGAAAAATGTTGAGATTGTAACAGAAAAGTAAGGAAACAAATTTTATGTATATGTGGGGGTGGTAGGGTGGGTAGGGCTAGGGGAAAAATGAGAATTAAGATGTGTCTTATACTGGTACAAATCCCCATTATGGAGTGTAATCATGATGTGTATATTTAATGTACCAATAAAGATTTAAAAAATGTCCCTTTAGAATATTTTCAACCTAGAAAATCAACAAATTGGCAAAAATGACATCTGCATCATGAAAGTTAAGCCTGGTTACATTTAATGCCCAAAAACCACATTAAACAATTTTTGTGTCATTACATTATGTTAGTCATAACCAAAGTATTTTATACCTAGAAGAGAGCTCTGTGACGATTTTTTTTTCAACTTCTTTCTTACAGGCCTAATAGCAAGTTCTGTTTCCCAGGGTTCCAGATTAGAGGCATGCTCTCAATTTTGCAGTCACCTTTTCACAGCTTTAGACGTAACTGCTGATTTTCTTCTCTGTTTTGTTTAGAAACTGATTTTTTTTTTCAAATAACAGCCAATGAGGAATGCTTAGCTATAACTTACAGAGAACTTAGAGCACACAAGGTACTATGTTTGTTAAGAGTATTCTCTTCGTTTTCCTGACAAGAACACTGGAAGCAAGATATTCAATAACCTGTAACCCCAGGCCACAGAAAAGGGCACAAAGCAAGAGTTTGAATGCAACGATGTAGGCCTGAGTCTAGAGAGCAAAGTATAGATGTGCAGCATTCTGCCAAGGTGAAGAAAATGAAATGAAATCCAAGAAGCAGAGGAGAACGAATGCATAAGCTATAAAAATGATCCATGATGATTTTGTTTTTACGGAAAACGCTGCATTCTAGTATGTCGTAGGGGAAATAGAATCATACAAGAAAACAAAATAAAAACAGATCCTGTTATTATTTATAGCCCTGGAATTGTTTTCTGTTTGAGAGGACTCTGTTCCCACACTGATTAGAATCCCTCATGTCGTTTGGATCACACCCGGGGCAGGGAGGGTAAAAGCTGTCTTCCGTCTCATGGCCAGGGAAATCATGCCGGATTCTTTTAAAGCACAAACTCGATGAAAACTCAGAGAAACTGTGTCTTCCACACTTTTGCATTAAATAGTGTAAGAGAGCAGCCAAGCAAATCAATAAAATATTGTTCATGAGGGTATGCTGAACAGCCTATACCAAAAGAAAAAAAAATCACACAGAAATAAAATGTATATTAAATGCGATATATACTAGAGTGTACATTCTTTTTGAATTTGTTCATGTATTGTAATAATTTTATTCATCTCTTAATCCTTGCTGCAAGCAAATGGAGGACATCAGTGATAATTTTCCCAAGGGCAAACTTATGTGTAACTAAGGACCAAAAATAAGCTCAGAATGTCCGAGTAGTGTAAAAACCATCAGGCCTAAACCATCTGGATCCTAATGTTGTGTGATGACTTAGAAGCCATCAACAGTAAAGGAAGGAGAAACCCTCTTCAGTTATTCCTAAATTAAAATTACATGCTGATAGCTTTGTGACTATGGTCACAGGGATGTTTTATTGTTTCTTTGCTTTATTTTTATTGCTGTTTTGTCTTTCTATTTTGTAGTTTTTATTTATACAAACCCAGAGTGTTCTGTTCTAAATTTAGAACTTGGCAAAATTCCAGCATTAGCTGAAAGGAAGATAGAAGAAATGTGTTTTTCTAAGTCCACCAATCACTGCAGCATTATCATCTTGGTCCTTCCAGCTCAGGCTGCCTATTTTCCCTCCATTCATTCTATCAGCTTGAAGCTCAAGCAGCAACAAAATTTATCAAATTCATAATCGGAATGCAAGGCCAGCAGATTCTAGAGGCTTAAGGTAGATAAATGGAGTATGTGGAGGGCTGATAAATCTGTGGTTCTCCAAAAGGTGGAAGAAAATAGGGTGCTATGTACCATGAGACATCATATCTGAGGCAAGTTAAATAAACAGAAGGGAACTTAAATATTGCCAAACCGGAAACGAGGGACTATGCTAAAATTTCTTGAAAGGCTAGCAGAATAAACCTGTTCTAGTATGAGACAGAAATAAAGAAAGGTTAAAAAAAAAAAGGAATGCCCGTTGGCTGAAGCCACATTCCTAAGTCTGTCTCTATTTCTGCTTCCTACCTCACCCCTTCACGAGATGCTGCTGCCACGTGGGGTTTACAAAGTTGTTCAGCCCTATTCTGCTTCTGTGACTTTTCACAGAGGTATTGTTGTGAATGTTAGAAACCAGTTTCCCTTCTCTCACCTTTTATTCTCTTGCCAATGCCTTCCATTAGTCAGAACTAAACAGGAATTCAGGGGGCAAAGGAGTCTGGGGAATGTAGTTCCAGTCTTCCAGTCCCAGTTGTACTAGACAGTGTGGTGGCTTGGCCTGCTCTACCACCAACTGCAAAATCATAGTTAACTGGACTGCAAAATCTTCCTCATGTTATAACTAGTAGTCTTATTTTTACATTTTGCTTATATGATTGTCAAAGGGCATTTCAATCCATTTTAAGGTTATATAAAATCTCTTCTTCAAGGTCCATTTAGAGATAGTTAGGGATCTTTCAGACTCTGTAATTATTATTCCTTCTTTTGTTGCAAATGACAATAGCTATGGAAATGCAGAATGAACACATATATGTCCCAACACACTTACAAAAAATAGTTGTTGGCCCACAGGTCACACTTCTAAGATGCTTAGTTTATTGAATAACAGATATCACCTAAAGAAACTGCAAAAAATGGAAAAGAAATATGATGCTAGGGTGAGAAAAGTTTAAATGTTGTATTAATTTTCAATTAGTTTGCAAATGTCTTTAAAAGTACATGTTTAAACCTGTGCCAATCTTATTCTATGCTGCTGATAGCTTCACAACACTTACAAGATGATCTAAACCTTATGTTTTATTTCCAAATAAACAATTGCATACAAAATTTCAAAAAGTCACAATATCATGCACCTGACATAGTTTTGTCTGTGAATCACTTTATAACATACTGTAAAAAAAGATGATCAAGTAGGAGAACCCCAAATATTATTGCACAAGTAAAGGACATAAATTAGCATTGTACCAGACCACACCACCTATCGGTGATCTGTATGGAAAGCCCAAAAGTAGTAAAGACATATAACTTGTACTTGGGTTACAAGTTAGGATTGCAGAAATCTGAAATTTACCTGAGATCATGAAAAGAGTTTAGGCCTTGGTTAGAACAATTCTGATGATAGTTTATTACTGCAAAGTAACCTGGAGCATGAGACTGCTCAGATTCATTGATTAATATCATTGTGAAGATTTTCTTCAAATTATTCTCATAATAAATTCTGTTAAAACCACTTACAGCTGATAAAATATGCAAATATTCACTCTATATAGGACATTTCTCAGGCATCTTTAAATCTTTTAACATCTCTTTCTGGGCCAGGGATTTAGATCAGTGGTTCTGGTGCCTGCCTTGCAAGTGCAACGGCCCAGGTTCAATCCCTGGTAACCACATACAACAATGCCAGGTGTGGAGACTCACACCCACCAGCAGTAAGTACTACCACAGTGCTTGGTGTGGTGGCTCATGAGTGTAATCCCAGCACTCGGGAGGCAGGAGGATTGCTGTGAGCTCAAGGCTGAGCTCAGGGCTAGCCTGAACTGCAAAGCAATACCTAATCTCAAAAAAAAAAAAAAAATCTTCTTTGAAAATTGCATATTAAATTTTAGGTAACGTTTGTTCAATTATCACTAAGTGTTTTGTATTAATTAAATCTTATTTCATAATGATTAATAATTTTATGAATTAATATGTTTTCTTAAGAGATATTTCAAAGTAGAAGAAATAGGGAAGCTGTTGCTTATATAATAAAAATGTATGATATAGAAAAGTTAAAGAGACTTTCATACTCACATAGTTTTACTCACTAAATGAATGCCAGTATTTGCCAGATTACTCTGTAGCAATAACTTTACTAACTGCATTCTGAGCAAGTTTAAACTTTAGAATCAACATGTGGAAAGAATAAGTATTATCTTTTAATCTAAGCATAAGCACCTTTTCTAATTGCTTATTTTCTATAGCAGTCCTTTCTTTCAACAGTCATTAACAGTGGGAAATAACTTCTCTTCTCAGAGAAAGTAGTGTTTGCATATTTTATCATATATTCCATTGAAAATATCCTTCTCAACACTCTGTTCTCTAGTGTGTAGATTTCCCGAATTTAGCTCTTGTGTCTCAGACTCTGGGCTGGTCTCCCATGTGTAGTGAGATGTTATAAATACCTACCAAAGTCTGTGTCTTACAGGTTGATAGTTTTGCTCCCAAAGTCGAGAATGTAACAGCTGCATATATTTCCTGCTTTACTTTCTGTCTCAACTCATCTTAATTAAACAATTGCTGAACAAGGAGCACTCACGGAGCCAGAGTTATGTGTACATAGAAGGCCTAGAGACTTATTTTTTCCCATTTCTCTAGGTCCTATTGCTTGCATATGCCCTGCAAACAAACAATCAAACAAACAAATAAATAATCTTCACAATTCGAATTCTAGAACACCAAAAATGGTAAGAATGTGTCTCTATTATCTGGTACAATTCATATTAGCAAACTAACACTTTGTGTACTGAACATTTTGTATTCACGTTCTTAGTGATCTTGCATTTGGTGAAAGATACAAGAGAAAGTTTCTCCTGTATGCAAGTGCAGCTGAAGATCCTGAAATGAAGAATTTCCTCAGTCCAAAGGAAGAAGGTTCCCTCAGAAACTATAAAACCTTATCATTTTGTATGTAGAAAGGTGATTATAATACTAAGATGACAACATTTTTAGTTCTATTTATCAAACTATTTAACACATGACCTCAATGCACACAAGAAATTGGAAACAGAATTGTTCTACCATGACCATTCTGTCTAACTGTGAAACACTACTGAAAGTTATAACACGGGCTAGGCAGGTTCATTCCTCTAACGACAATTGGTTCCACTTTGCCTTCATAAGGAATATATATTGAATAGAGCTTTCAAGTCAACTGATACCATCTGAAGCACCACTGATTCAAACTTGAAGCAGAATAACTACCACTTTTAAAAGTTGATTTGTTTTAACCATGTTAATTTTTATGAGGTATTTCTTTTGTCCATATTTCATATATTAAAATAATATCCTTATTTTCAAAATCCACCTGAAGTATTTAGAGAAATACTAAGCAGATAATTTTATCTTATAAAATTATGATAGTGAATTATAATACTAAACAATTTTTTTTTGCCTGTAAAAATTGACCATTTAGGCTAGCACATTCTCTTCTAGTGCCTATCTTTCTGTCTTACTATCACTCTTTCTGTGTGTGTGTGTGTGTGTGTGTGTGTGTGTGTGTGTGTGTGTGTGTTTGCTGTTGTCAACTGAACCCAGGACCTTCATACTGACCTACATCCCCAGTCATTTTTATTTCTCATCTTGAGACAGGTTCTCACCAAAATGCCCAAGGAAGACTCAGATGAAATCCTCATTCCTCAACTTCCCAGATGTGTTTACTATAGGCTCTCACCACCCAGCCTTGCTGATAGTGCTAGTTCTTAGAAGTTGTCACTGAGTATATTTATATACCCGAATATTCATACATGAAATGGCCAACATCATTATAATATTGTATGTATCACACACACACACACACACACACATACACACATACACACACACACACACACACACACTTAATTTTCCTACTACAGGGACACAACACTGAAATTTTTAATCTGGTAAAAAATTCAAATGATGTCAAATAAGTGAAAGGAAACAGAGTTCATTTCTGTAATACTGAAGTGTGGGGCCTTTATCCTTTAGAAGTGATTAATTAAAGGAGAAGCTTCAACAAGGGAAAACTGCTTGCAGCAGAAGTCCAGGAAAAGGAAAGACTGACTAAATGTCTTGTACTAATTTGGATCTCATTGCGAGGTTCAGTGAGTCCCAGAGTAGCACTTCATGTTTAATTCATATGGCAGAAGGTAAATCACAGTTAAATTGGAATGTTTTTCCATTCTTCATGCATTGAGGTCCACCAAGATTTAAAAAAAGTACATTTGCAGTAAAGTGGCTCTGCTTGGTTCTGCTATTCATGGAGCAAGGTTACATTCTAAAGGCTAAGATGTCACCTCATTAAGACTGCATGTAATTGGAAGGCAGAAGATCAGCTTCCAAAAAAGGAAAGGAAAAAAGTACTTTCTGGAATGTTGGCAGAGCTTTGAACTGAGAAGATACATGGCTACTCAGCCTGATTCTCCTCCAATGTTAGCCATACTCAATATTGGAAAATCAGGATAATCCTATATAAATGTTGGTAACACATCCAAGTGTCTAATGGAGTGCCCTTGCTTTGTAATCACTAATGGTCCTTGCTCAGAATTTTAAGAAAATACAATAGCCAGGAACTTTGAAAAGCAATAAAATGCTAACATTGAGATTTCTGTAAGAATTTATGTGAGAAGTCATTGACATTTCTGATCTGTGTATATATTGGAGGCTTGAGTTCCCCATTATGCCTACTGAAGTCTTTGATGATTCTGTATTGATAAATGCTTACCCCAAAACAAATAATTTAAACAATTCTGGTAAGATTTTAATATATATTTATTTTTGCTTCTAAGAAATATAAATATGAAATCATCTTCATTGATATAATTTAAAACTGTTTGTGTTGTTGTAGGAAGTTTAAAATTTCCAATAATTATTTGCATGGAAAATTATTGTGTGCATATCTTCTTAACCTTTTTCTCTACATTAACTGTATTTTTTAAGCTTTAAAATTTGTTTTGAAGTATTTCCTTAAGATAGTTAATTCTGCCAGAAATGTGGATAAAAATAAAGGAGTAAAATATGTAAATCTGAGAATTCATTATGCTAAGGAATAGTTGTGAGATTCTCAGGCAATGGGTTAGTTCAGGTATCTTGAGCAATTAATTTAAATGGTTCTGAACTACAGTCAATCTACACTTGATCTTAGCCAAAAGGCCGAGAAGCAATGACTACAGTCAATCTAGAAAATATAGACAGCTAGGTGTGGTGGTGTACCTCTGTAATTCTAGCATTTGGGAAGCTGAGGCAGGAGGATATCCATGAGTTCAAGGTAAGCCTGGGCTACATAGTGAGTTCAAGGCTAGCCCACACTATAAAGTAAGAGCCTGTGTCAAAAAACAAAACAAAACTAAACAAAACACAAAACTAAAATAGAAAAATAAAATGTAGATAATAGCA
This sequence comes from Petromus typicus, assembly GCA_004026965.1. Lineage (NCBI taxonomy): Eukaryota > Metazoa > Chordata > Mammalia > Rodentia > Petromuridae > Petromus > Petromus typicus. The sequence goes on along the minus strand of PVIR01013908.1, from coordinate 32,677 downwards.
ACTGCTTTATATGTGTATTATTTAAAAATACAAAATTATGTGCATATACTTGTGTATATAAGGACTACCTCATAATGAATAGTTCACAAATGATAGATAGTCCTTTTTTCGAAGTCTGTATTTGCTCATTTAAAATTTTATTCAAATAAAATAGCTGAGAGTTGTTTCATGATATTAACTTAGAAAACTAACTTTCTTGTAAATCTATCTTTTAATGAGACATGAGTAGTTGACCAGTTAGTAATTCAAAGATCTTAATACATATTAGATGTTCTTCTTTATTTTGGAAGCTATTTTCAAAGGTGAGTGGTCATCAAGAAAGGATGTTTCTGAAAAACAAGATTTAATATTTTGTTGTAAAATGGACATATGCCTTCATCTTGTCCAAAGTTAATTGCACTGCTTATATTTTGGGACCTGTCTCCTACTGTCTTCTTAAGGAATCTTTTTTTGCTTTACTGCTATTTCTTTCTCACTTGCTAAGGTCTTTTCAATATTAAAAACACATTATAAGTAAAATTTGATATAAAATCCTATCTCTTCTATTTAAAAATCAAGTTCTAAATAGTACACCTTGACATTTACTTCTAGTCCACATACACAAAGATACACACACACACACACACACACACACACACACACACAGAGAGAGACAGAGAGAACTAAACTATGAAGATTTTCCATAAGTATAAGCTATAGTTCTTACCCACTTGTGTGCACTGTAGTCTCTGCTATTCTTTATTTTATTTTATTTTTTAAAAAATTTCCATTAATTGGTACATTTTACCTGTACATAACGATCACATTCAGCCTTGAGAATTTGTACCCATGCATGATACATCTTGGTTCTTAATTTTTCTCCATTTCCCTACCATTATTTACATCCCTTCCACCAATTTCTATACAAATTTTATCTCTATTTTCCCTTCTTTTCTCATATTTTCTCCTTTCTTTCCTTTCCCCACCATCCCTCCCTACTTCTACCCTTTTGGACCTTTTCATCCTATTTTACCAGATGGTACCCATTTGAATGCACATTGAGGCCAGAGTCTTAAGTGAAATAAATAGGACACACGTGTATAAATACTGCATAAGTTTTCCTGGTGTGAGAAACTACAAGAGTGCTTTAATGTCAGGGCTGTGTCCTGACATTCTGATTCACAAGTTTTGGGGGATGGTACTGCTAAATTTTTATCTTCATAATGTAAGAGATGTTAAGATAACTTCAGAAATAGGGAAAATGATGTTGACCAGTGATCTTTTAGGTACAGTGTGATATGCTGTTGAACAGGACTTGTCTGCATTTTCTTTTCTGTGATGCAAACTCTAATCTGCAGTGAGCTAACAGCCTGGCTGTGTGAAAGTAAAATTACTTGGTCTGAAGCACTTGCTGATTCCTATGGTGAATATTTGCACCATGACATATTTAATGATTCAGAGGTGATGTCAGTAAATTAGAAACTTGGAAGAGATATGTACATGCAGGTCCCATTCAAGCAGTTCAGAGCATGGTGGAGCCAGATACAGGGCATGTGTAGTCAACATCAATGAAGGCATCTCTCATGGATACAAAAGCTCTAATGAATGAATACAATGGAAACTCAATTTCCTATTGTTATCAACCAATTATTTGTATTCTCTGCCTTTCTGAATTGATTTTTGCTTTAAGAAACCTGAATATAAATTTTCCATTCAATTGCAGAAATTGCACATGTTCATACAATATATGTTGTTACTTTGAAGTTCATAGTTTTAAAACTTCATGATACATGAAGATTTCTCAGCCTAGTACCTAAAAATAAAAAAAAATATTAGAAAGATTGGAGGTAGGGGAGAGGAGTTGGGAACACTTTTACTTTAATCTTGTGTTAGTTTGATTAAATCCAGAAATTTCATAGCAAGAACATTCTTTACTAAATGTTCAATCCATGACCTTTCATATACTTACATATTTTATCTCACTTAAAAGTTCTCTTTTCATTCTCCAAACAGAGGATAGTTAAAGTCAGTTAAGTGATCGTCATTCTTTCTCAACTCTATGCCCTTTTTCAGACTCTCCCTTCCCCAAAGCTAATCTGTGCAGCATGGCCAGTTGATATACTGCTTTCAGGTCTGTTCACTGGCTGACCACTCACTCTGTAGAGATAATTACTTCATAAGACTCTACAGCTAGGCCCAAAAGAACACTAGAATGATATTCCATCCTCTATGTCTGAGGGCTGCAGCAACAGTCAAGGTGCCCTTACAATTTCTTGAAGGGAAAAACAGGTCATTATTTTTAAATGCAATTAACTGAAGAGGAGGGCAGAGAGGAAAATTATTTTTACAGAAGTTTTATACAGATACTGATTCAAGTAACAGTTTTTTTTCTTCTTTCCTTTTATGTAAAAAAGAAATAATAGTAAGGGAGATAATAAGAAATTGTGTTTGAGACATCTGAGGCCTGTGATAGTCTGTAATTTCTTTTGGTTTCTGCATTTGACAATGGTTATCTTTATTGATAATACTGAAGTGATAGATGGTTGGTCCAGAACTGAGAAATAGTTGAAGTTTATTAAGATCAACTGGGAGTTTGAGCAAGACATCTGTTGTTCATCTGTTGTTCTTTCCATTTTCTGATATCCTCTTTCATCTCTTTTTTCAGAGTATTGTAGTTTTCCAAGTAGAGGTCTTTTACTTCCTTCATTATACAAGTCCATAGTATTTCATTTTTTGGATGTTATTGTGAAAGAAATTATTTCTTCAATTTCTCTTTCACTGAGTCAGTTACTTATGTACAAGAAGGCTATTGATTCTTGAGGGTTGACTTTGTATCCAGCTACTTTACTAAATCTAGCAATTAAGTCCAGTGGTCTTTTGCCAGAGTGTTTGATGTCTTCTGTATAGAATGTAAATACCATATCATTTTTCTAGTGTGAGAAACTGAGAGTGAAAATGAGGTCTAAAATCTGTAATAAATATTGTTAAACAAGAAGAAAATATTAAAAAGAGGAAAGGGAATAGGGAGAGCAGAACAGGGGAAAATAAAGGAGGGAAAGAAAAAATTTGAAGAAACAGAAAAAAATGGAAACAAAGCTGATGTGGAGGGGGTTGAGGGACTGGAGGGCAGAGAAATGGGAAAAATAGATATGTCATGTGCAGGAACAAAGTCTCAGTGATGTATGTGAAAGTAGTGTATATTTAAATATGCCAATAATTCAATTTTAAAAAGAATGATTATCAATTTAAAAAACCAAAATAGCTTTGCCATCATTGTACTCCACTGTGAAAAAAGCAGCCACAAACAAGGTTATCGCAAAATATAAGATATTATAAGAAAGTAATGCTTTAGTACCCCTTTTCCTCATGAAGATGGAATCTCATTTAAGAGACTTTTGTGGAAGCAAAGTAGGGGAATTAGTCAGGGGAGATTATTCTAAATAAAAACAAGTGGGAAGTGACTCTAAAGCATTAACAAAGTCCTGCATCCTTGCTAGAGTTCTCTGAGTTTTCCTTTCTGTTTCATTCACATCTTCTCTTTACTCATTTATTCTGTCTCCAGGTTCTTTGACAATCATCCAACTCTGTGTCTTTTGTGTCACTGTTCCTTAGAAAGCTTTCTTTCTCTACATAGAATACAATGGCTGATAGATGTCACACAAACCATTTGCAGAATAATTTTTATTTTGAAATGAAATCTTTCAGATATTCTGTTAAGATACATAATGAAAGCCTCAGGTCAGTGGTAGGCAGATGGAACAATCACGTGGGGGAAGAGTTTTTCAAAGCACTTCACCTGTACCACATTTAAACGTCTTGACTTGAACTTGTGGACATTAAATACCCTCTGTTTAAACTGAACTTGCCAGAAAAGAACATATTGCATATTCCAGCCAAATATTTGTGTCCATGTATTTCAATTCAATTGCAAACCTTTTGGATGGTTTTGTAAACTATACATATCTTCTTCAATGTAAATGTTTTTGAATGTGTATCTGAGCACTCAAATAATAAATTCTTCCTGTGTGAGGAGATAGTCATGCTGTTCTGATCCTTGTATTGCGTGTTACTTTATGGGTCTTTCTCTGTGGCCGTTCTTGTTCCTTTTCAAGGAATGTCATCAACAACAGCCAGTCTCTAAACACAGAAATAGTGCTTATATCGCCAATGGTAAGATGTCTGAGCCCAGAGATTAGTCAGAGTCTCTGAGAGGACTTCTAAGGCATTCTGCCAACTTGTATTGCTTTAAAATGACATTTTAATGACATTTGCCTCCATTGAATTTTCAGGTGTCTTGCACCTTTCCATCCTTAACTGTTTTCCCATCTGTCAGGGTTGAATTCTTGGACTTTATCTGAGAACTATCTTCTTAGAAAGATGAGTTCTGTGGAAAAAATAATCAGAAAACTCAACCTTCAGTGGGGCCAGCAAGTCTGATATCAGTTTCTCAGGAATCTTCTGACTTTTCCTACCATGAAGAAAAAGACATAAACACATTACTTATATACTTGAAATATGCCTTTTTAGATATCTTTCACCACAGAGTAATTTTAGCTTTTAAGAAGCCAAGGGTATGGTTAGGCACTTCTACTCATTCCTTTGCTCTTAGATTTTATGTCTTTCCCAGTCCAGTGTTCCAGTAGCAAGCTGATATCACAAAACCAGCTGCGCTTGTATTCCAGACAGATTCCCTTTGCTCTCTTGTGTCAGATACTGCATCACCCTTGTCGCTATCAAAGTGTGATTAAACTGCTGCTGCGCAGCGTTTGCCTTGTTTACGTTTCTTGTTCACCTCGCTAGTGTCTTGTCACATTGAGCTGTGAATCTGTCCCCGCGGTGCCCTTGGCTTTTCTCTGTGCTCCTTCTCAGCCCTTTACTGTTACTGTCACTGTAGCTTAGACTCGCCTCGGGGTGCCAGAAACACTGAGGTTTCGTCTCCCCGCCCGCTCTCATCTTCCCTCTACGAAATATCTCCTATAACACTGCTGCCAGAGTTTTTCAAAGTGTTATTATGAGTATGTAACTTTCCCATTATGCATCTGGAATTTTAAAAAAAGCAAGTTCTTTGGCTGATAATGAAAGCATACTTTAGCCAGAGCTTAGCTTTCTGAGATCATTTTTTTGACTGACCTACACAAGTGAAATGAGCTTGTGATTTTCCTAAAGCATGTGTTCATGATTGTATCTCTTGGGCTATCTTCTTCCACAATACTTGACACATTCCTCAAGTCATATTTCATTTCCGATGTCTCTGTGGTCACCATCTCCCTAGCCAGCATCTCCACCACCTGTGACCCAATCAGTCTCTGCATCAGCCTCAGAGAGGTCATGCTCAATCCAGTTGGAACAAAATTCAAACCCGAACTGCCTGTTATTAATTTCACAACCTCGGGAAAGAGTATGTCCCTTCTCTGAGCCCTTAGGTTTTTAAAAAATATAATTTTAAAATACATATTTTATTTTAACAGGGTGACTAAATGCAATTATCTGTGTAGAGCACATACCTAGGCCTAGCATATTTTAGGGAATCTAATCATACTGTTCTTTTTGGTAATATTTTTTGATATTAATTACCCTTTTGCTTACATTGCAGCCACTGAAGTCTGGTCCATCCTGTAGTTATATTTACATTCACTAAGGCCAATACTTATTTTGGGGCCCATGAAACAATAACAACTGGCCTAAATCAGAATTTTATGCAAGATGCTGAAAATCTGATTTTTTTTTTTTTTTTTTTTTTAGGTTTTTTGAGACAGGGTCTTGCTTTGTGGTTCAGGTTGGCCCTGAGCTCAGCCTCAAACTCACATCACAGCAATCCTCCTGCCTCTGCCTCCCATGTGCTGGGATTATAGGCGTGAGCCACCATGCCCGGCACTGTGGTTTGTGGTACTGGTTGCTGCTGGGTGTGAGTCTCCACGCCCAGTATGGTATGTGGTTACTGGGGAATCGAACCCGGGCCCTTGCGCTTGCAAGACAGGCACCGGAACCACTGAGCTTACTCCCCGGATCCTGAAAATCTGATTCTTTGAGGATGAGTTGGATAGTCTTATGGACTTAACATTTGTGAACAAATGACCCAGAAACTTGTTGTCCCCTAGAACACTGGTTTTCTGTTACACAAAGCTGTAAGATGTTCTCTGAACTTGGGCAAGTGTATTTTGCACAAGGAAAACCCAAGAACACAAAAAAGTAAAATAAGATTTAGGGAACTGGAAAAAAATGAGAAACAAATATAAAATTGGACCATTGACCAGGGCCTTTGCTCTCAGCATATACATTCCCACTGAGACATGTTAGAGAGACAGGCTAGATAGTTTAAGAATAGAATTTTAAAATGAATTACCTACATTTCAAAAAATAGTATGAGATAGATAAAATCTACTTAATGTAATGATCAGGGATTCTTATGCTTCTATTTTAATTATATATTTATGACTCTGTGTGTTTATGAGAGAGAGAGAGAGAGACAGAGACAGAGAGAGAGAGACAGAGAGACAGAGAGATAGACAGAGATCCAGAGAGACAGAGACAGAGGGAGGAGGAAAAAAAGGAGAGAGAGAGAGAGAGAGCACATTAATTTAGTGGGTAGCAAGTATTCTATCAAAAACATGTGCTTTTCATACTTCTGACATTGGAAATTTTGACATTCTATTACATAGAAAATCACTTTATACAGAGTTATCTTCAGATTTGAAAAAGTTGAAAAGGAGGATCTATAATGGATTTTCTGAGGTAGTCAAAACTATGAAGGTGATTTGTGACTATTTTGTCTTCTATACTTTATGTGCAAATTCCTCAATAAACCTTGTAATTAGACAAGTCCAATCATTGTTTTCTTTACATGAAAAAGATTTAAAAATTATAGTCTTTGTTGTCTCATGGACAGCTTTGACAGTAGCAGAGAAATATCTCAAAACCACTTTGAAGTGACTTACTAAGTTAAAATGAACTTTGGCTCTAAGAATGAAAGAGAAGAGGACTATATTTATGTCGAGGAAAGACCCAAAACAAGTAAACAAACCTTGGTTGTTTGTAAAGAAAAATTTTCTAATCATGTCAAAATATTGTGCAAACAAAGAATACATGGTTTAAATAAAAATAAAGGACTTCCTTCCTCTACTATGACTTTCAAAAGGTCACATGTTATCATCATTTGTGACTGTATGAAGTTAATCTTTGTGGTGCTTCCAATTCTAATTTTCATTTTTAGAAGTCAGATATTCTGGTCAACTAATGAGCAGTCACCAAATACTGAACCTAGAATAAGCCTTCACCAAGTCACATTTCTTGTGGAAAGGCTCCTACACATCAAAGAATAAATGTGAATTTGCAGTTATGGTTTTTACTTTTAAAAGTTTCATGAAATTGACTTTTCCATTGGCTTTTGGATACAATCCTGAAAGTATAGGCAACAAAGTAAAAATAAAGAAATGGAACTGTATCAAAATAAAAGATTGAAAAAGAAGCAAAGTGAAAGGTTTGTATAATTGGTTTCATAACCATTACAATCAGTTGACTTGGAATGATTACATTACTTCGTTTTTAATCTTTTTGTCACTAATAACTTTATAGCTTTATGACAATTTTTGTTGCTATCCATAAGCACTCAGTTAAGAGACAGTCTTACTGGTCTCCAAGAAGGCAGCACAGACAGATATGAGTTTTATGTTCTATGCAGTCTGGTTCCTAATGCAATGTGTATTCTGTTTGACTTGGTTACCTAAGCACTTCAGTTAGTGTGTTTGAGTCAACTTCTGTAAGTTGAGGAATTGCACATCTAATAGTCTTGTAATGATTTCAAACTTACTTCTTATCTCTCAGGTGGATGATTACTTTTGTTATAGCAAAAATAAGAACTTTGAGTGCTTACTGTGTACCAAGTGCTTTATATCCATGATGTTTGAAAAAGAGATTCTATAAACTCTGTTTCATGTAGAAGAAAATTAGGTATAGATATCAGTTCCTTTTCCAAACTTATCTGGCTATAGTATAGATAGGCAAGAATTTGAACCCAGTTTTGTCTGACATTAAATTTCAAACTTATAGTTCCTATGTTATTCTCTTGTAAATAGGTGTATGCTCAGAAAATGACATTTTCCCCAAAATGTCTATAAGATAGTCAAATTCATTGCTAAGGATGAATAGTGAGGGTACACCTTTTTCAGTTTGCTTAAATTCCTACAATAAGACTCTCAGTAGCCTGTTGATTTAAAATAGAACATAGCAAGGACAAAATATATTTTTTCTCCTAAATTTGTGATAATGAATAAAAGATAAACACAAATTTATTCAGTGTGGTTATAGATAGGAGGCTTTTGAAATAAATTAAAGATGCTTCTAGTTTTCTATTTTTTAGTAAACTAAAATTTCACCTCATATGGTCAGAAAGTTATATAGTATTTTGCAAAACTACTATGGAAAATCATAAGGCAGCTTAGCCTGAGATGACTAATGGAATATTCGGTACTTCAGTTTGGTTTTCAAATAAAGGTAGATGTCATGTCATTGAAATTTCATGATACAAAGTGTCCTTTTCCATTCTATTTCTGCAGGGCAGCCACAAAGACAATTATAATCAAAAGCCAAAGGAATGGCTTCTGTTCTCTTACCTACCTCTTGCCTCTGGGCCTCGTTCTGCAATGACAGTAAGATTAAGTCTGTAATTTAAAAAGTCTCCACCATTGACTTAAGTGGAAAGAATCATTGTCATAAGAAAATCAGTTCCAGATTTTTCAGCTATGCCTCTATAAAATCCTGTTTCTTTCTAAATTCTTTAGAAACTCTCTATCTTTCTCTATTGATAAAGTATATATATATATATGATACAATATGGATTTTATGTATGTGTATGTTAATATTTTAGTAGTGCTTAAAAATCTATCATTATTTTCTTGGCTAAAAAGAACAGAAGTGCATTCACTGACACTTGTGGAAGCTGTGGATCAGATATTAATGTGCTGACAAAGCGATCTCTGCATAGTCTACAGGCAAGAATCCACTCTTGCCTCTCCTGGCTTCTGGGAGATGCTCACTCTCTTGGCCATCTTACCCTAATTCCTGTGTTTATCTTCACGTTGTCTTCTCCTTTGTGTATGTTTAATCTTCCTCAGTACTCCTCCTTAAAGATATTGCAGTGACATTTAGGTTGATAATAGTACAGGGTAAATATCCATAGAACTGTTTTAATCACATTTGCTTTCTATACAAAGCAACATGAATTATTTTGCTATATAATATCAATAGGTTCTTGGAATTAAAGGAAGACAGAAGAGAGGTACTTTTTAGTCTTCTACTGTGTGTGGATAGGTGTGTGTCCATGTGCCCTCTTGGAAACAGATGTCCTATCTATGAGTTCACCATTCATATTCACAGGTCTACATCTAAACATCAATCAACCACAGATTGACAATGGATAATTTTTCCTTCATGGTTCATTGGATCTGTGAATATGGAGGATCAATTTAAGGGACTGGAACACCTACAGATTTGAGTATGTAAATTAATGTGGAAAGAAAGATATCTTTCCTTTACATTTTAACTTCATTCATTACTTTTTGTCATCTATGCAAGGCATATTTGTGTACAAATTTAATCTGCTCCTTTAAAATATCTATACTGAACTGACTGCAAGTTAGACATCACTCTTTGTCCTAGGACACAAAATTAAATAAGGTAATGTCTCTCCTTTTGAGTATCCAAAAATTCAGAAAAGAAATAATCATATCATTTCACTCACTTTCCAAGTGTTATCATGTTTTTAATGCTAGGCAATGGATTCTTATTTAATCCATATAATGACTCTTTAGATGGAGATGGTTAATTTCAGAGAGAAGAAAGGCAAGACAATAGCATAGCAAGTAGAGAAAAGAAGAATTGTGTCATAAACTGTAATTAAGTGATGACTTCTGAATTCAGATTATGGAGTAGTGTATCTGTTACAACAGCCACACATGCTCATTATGCGTGAGAATGTTCCTTCTATCTCAGTATCCATCAAACGGCCCAACAGAGTAATGTATATTCTGCAACATTCAATAAATTCATGCCGAATTATCTTCATTTTCCATGAAACTTTTACCAAATATCAAATGACAAAGACAGTGGACCTCGTATAGGAGAGTGGCCAAGATATTTCTAAATGGATGGTCTAGATAAAGTGGATAGTAATGATGCCAGAGGTAGATCTTTATAACCAGGAAAATAAATTCTCTCTTCAAGTGTTAGCATTTAAAATGTGATTCTTCATGACTTTACCCAGTCTTGGGCCAGCTGTTTTCTTTTAGAGGGATATATCTGGTGATGAATTATACTGTTCCTAGAGAGTTCCATCTCTAAGGACAGCTAGAATCATTGGTTGAATGATAATGTCCTGTTACCATGAGATCATTATTTATTCAGTGTTGTGCTTTTTCCTTTGGATCTGCCAAAAGTTTTCATATCTAGAGTACCAATATTTTATGACTTTTCTAATTAAAATGTCAAAAAACCAACAACTATGTCATTTGTTGATTATCAAGAAAAACAAAGGTTGCTTTTACCTCCCTAAGTACTCTGTTTTAATTGGAATGGTATTGGGATATAACTTCATTATTACTCTGTCCTCCAAATAATATTTGTGGAGTTTTAGTCTCTGATTCTTTCCATAACTGTTCAGCAGCTTGTAATGTGAAGAGAAAGCTGTTAAAACTTTATTTTCCCATGTTGAGATTGTAACAAAAAAGTAAGGAAACAAATTTTATATATATGGGGGGGTGGTAGGGTGGGTGGGGCTATGGGAAAAAATGAGAATTAAGTTGTGTCTTATACTGGTACAAATCCCCATTATGGAGTGCAATCATGATGTGTATATTTAATGTACCAATAAAGATAATTAAAAAAAAAACTTTATTTTCCCAGCTTTCTTTGGACTTTGACACAGAAATGAAAATATGATTCAATGTCATTAATATATACAACTAAAACACTGGTAACATGTCTACAAAATTCTCACTGTAAAATGACACCCTCAAATTCTCAGCAATTATTTTTCTAGTACAACATCTTTTTTGTATAAGAATAAAGTGGTTCTATGATTGTAAACTTATAAGATCTTAGTCCCTATGTCTACAAGGAAACTGCCTCACTAATCTCATGAAGAATTACCAGAAGTAATCAAATATAGAGTAAATGTTTATATTCTAAAAATTTTATTACAGTCAGTACACATTTCCATTAATTTCCTTCTAAATACCTCCCTTTACTTTGACATACTTGTTCCATTGTTCTTATTACTTTCTGAACCAGTTCTGGCACTGAATGTTATCTGTTTGATCAGAACTACAGAGAATGCTGCTGTCAAGTACCGAGAAAGAGAGAGAGAGAGAGAGAGAGAGAGAGAGAGAGAGAAGCTCCAAAAACATCACAGTGTGTCCTCAGACATTTTATTCACTGTATCTGGTACTGTGCAACTTACAGGTTTCCCTCAAAATTAAATGATCATGAAAGGTAAGCATTTTCAGTCTATTCAGGTTGCTGAGACAGATACAACCACACAATTTAAGGGAAGAGAGAGGACTTCCAGAGCTGCTTCAGGCAGTGTCAGTACCAGTGGAATGTGTGTGCTCAAAGTGAGGGAAGTATTTTGATGGAGATAAGTCATTATTTTTTGCTGTAATATTTTAAAAGGCAAACTTTCACTGTGTTTTTGATCCTACAGTGCTGAGAATTCTAGCCTCCTCCAACCCTGTTATTTATTCAAAAATCAAAAAAAAAAAATCCTCATTATCATCCCTAACATTATTTTTATTTTTTACTGCTGTCCTTTTTACTTCTCAATTCTGTGTCTTACACTTATGGATACACACCAGGCTACTCAGAAGCACAACTGCTGTTTTTCTCTATTTCTGGTTGCTAAGTAAAGTAATTTTCAGATTGGAATAAGACCTCACCTTTCTGTGTTTGTCCTCCAATAGTGCTACCTCAAATGGCAGAAGAGGCAAAAAATTAGGCCCATACATCTTTTCTAGAATAGCAACTTCTTTCTTAGAATGAAACTCCACAGATATATGACACTTTCCATTTGTCTATATCAGTATGAATACTTTACAGTATCTTATTAATCATAACTTATGGATCTTTCCAGTCAGTGGTAACTGTAAAAATCCAAGATTAGCAATCAAATTGATAATATGTTTCTACATATTCTCCATGTCTTCTTTTTATAGTCTTATTTTCTATGTATTTGCCTTTGAAATATGAGTGAGAATTTTCTTCCCCCCAAGTGATTAGATTTATAGCCTAGACTAATTATCTTTTACTACATTCTCTATGCATGTATCTTTATTCATTCAGGTGAGACTGTCACTTGTCAATGATCTTAATAACTTATCTAGTTTATGCTGATATTGTTGCCAGATCTTTCTAGGAAGATAAAAATATCTTGAAGAGATAAATCCAAACATATTAATCAGTTGCTGTCCTTGTTTCTTACCTTTGGCAAAAAGCCTCTTGCTTAATAGTTAAATTCAATGACAACCTCCCCAAATTTTGACAAAAAGCCAGTGGTGCTGTAGAGAAGAAATTGGCTGTGGTTAACCAATAATCAGGACTGAAAAGAATGTGGTGGCCAAGTTTTAGCTAGAGTTTGTTTGCTAAGATGTTTGTTTGTGGAGATGCTAATTACTGTCTGGAGTAACTTGAATCTGCAAGGTCTTTCATGACTATTAGCTTTGGAGATGGTAGCTGTGAATTATCTACTAGGGGTTGATTTGGATATGAGATTCTGGAATCACTGTTTTCTATAGAGGGCAATATGAAATCACCCACCCCTTTTCTTACGATATTTTGAAATTTAAAAAAATATAAATGAGCCCAACTTTATTCTTGGGAGTATTTGCTTTATATTCCTGGAAAAAAACTTTGTGAAGAGCTTTTTCATGCTGCTAGATTCCTCTTTCATTATTCTGAATGAATAACTGGACTCAAAACTCAGTCTGAAAAATTAACCGTAAAATGGATCAGTGGTGGGAGATGCCTCGACTAGAGCCATCTTGGGGTGTCATATTTTCCATTGGTAAGACACAAGTAGAGGTGATATTGTCTATCTGTGTAAATAAGAAATAAACTTTAAATCCACTGAGATCTTTGAAGTTGTTTGTTACTGTAGAAAAATGTACAAAAGCAATTACTAAAACTTCTTTGACTTAGTAATTATACCTCTAGAAATTAATTTTCAGCAAAAACAACAGGAAATCATAAGTATGCAAGACTACAAATGCTCATAATGTTAGAAAAATAACAAAAAATCAGGAACAAAACAGCAATAATTTCATTAAGTGGCAGCATATCCACCCAATGACAAACTATGCAGCAACTGAAAATTATGGTGCCATACTTTTAAGCATCTAATACTTTATATATAATTTTCTTTTATTATTATATATTCATTATGCAGATGTTATCTCACTGTTATTATTTTGTTTGTTTGTTTGTTTGTTTTATCTTTATTGGTACATTAAATATACACATCATGATTGCACTCCATAATGGGGATTTGTACCAGTATAAGACACAACTTAATACCATTTTTTCCCATAGCCCTACCCACCTTACCACTCCCCCATATACATAAAATTTGTTTCCTTACTTTTTTGTTACAATCTCAAACATTGTCCCCTTTCACCTTATTTTACATTGACCATTTTCTATTTTTTTAGGTTTTTTTGAGACAGGGTCTCGCTTTGTGGTTCAGGCTGGCCCTGAGCTCAGCCTCAAACTCACATCACAGCAGTCCTCCTGACTCTGCCTCCTGAGTGCTGGGATTGCAGGTGTGAGCCACCGTGCCTGGCACTGTGGTATGTGGTACTGGTTGTTGCTGGGCGTGAGTCTCCAAGTCCAGTATTGTATGTGGTTACTGGGGATCAAACCCGGGTCCTTATGCTTGCAAGACAGGCACCAGGACCACTGAGCTAAATCCCTGGCCTGTCTCACTGTTATTTTTGTATATGTACGTAACGTGTTTTGACCATATCCATCTCCAAATGCCCACACTTACCCTCCCGGCCCTCTTGATAACCTTTCCATGTCTAATAGTTTCCTTCCTATTTTCATGTTCTGTCCCCCTCAGTTTCCATAGATGAGAGAAAACATAAAATATTTATCCTTCTGCACCTAGTTTGTCTTGCTTAACCTGATGGTCCATAGTTTCATTCATTTTTCCTGAAAATAACTTAGTTCATTCTTTGAGGCTCAATACTGCTCAAGCATTTATGTCCCATTTTCCTTATTTATCCATTCAATTGTGGGGCGATTTAAGTTCATGAATTTACTGATCTCCTTAGTGGCTGCCCTCATTGATATTCCCACAAACTATCTAGAAGTTACTTCCCCCATCTTTGCCAGCTTTTGTTATTTTCTATATTCTTGATGGTACCTATTTTGGCTGGGGAGAGGTAGAACCTCAGTGCAGTTTTGATTGCATTAACCTGATGGCTTTGAGTATTTGAGAAGTGATTGTTTTATGTGCCCATTTGTTGATTTGCCTACTCACTTTTGATGTTATGCATTTGGAGCACTTTATATATTCTTCATATTAATCCTTTCTCAGAGACACTGAGAGTTAAGCTGGAAAACATGTTCTTAAACTCCAGAGGCTGTTATTTCATTGTGTTGATTGTCTTCCTTGCTGTGCAGGTTTTTAACCTGTAATCAGTCCTGACAACCATTTTCTGAATTATTAGAGACCTGTCAGGAAGCCATTGCCTGTGCCTATGACTAAGTTTCCACTAAATTTTCTTCTAGCAACCAAAAAGTGTCCACGTCTTACACTTATGTATTTGATATATTTTGAATGGATTATTGTGCTGAGTAAGAAGCAACGATCTAGTTTCAATCTTGTACATGTGAAAAACAGCTTTCCTGGGACTGCTTCTTAAATAGATTGTCCTTTAACTAATGTGTTTTGGGGACCTTTGTTGAGACTCAAATGACTGTAGCCATGTGGGTTTATTCTATTTTGTTTATGTGTCTTCTCTGATGAAAGTATCATGTTTGTGTTGCTATATCTATGGGGTATATTTTGAAACTGAGTATTATGATTTCTGTGGAACTACTGTTTTTGCTTAGGATTTCTTTGGCTATTCACAATTTTTTATTTCCTATAAATTTTCAAGATTTTTTCTAGTTCCATGAAAAATTTTATTTTCCTGAACACAGAAATATAATTTCTGTATGTTAATTTTGTGTCATCTTACTTTCTTTGATGAATTTGTATCTTGAATCTCAAATTCTTTGGTGGAGTGTTAATGCCTTGTAGGAATAAACAGGAATTATTTGACGTATTTCTTTATAGATTATATAATTTTATATTGGTGTCTCATTTATTTTATCTCTCCACTAATTGCACTGCACAAAATTTTTGAATAGGAATGGTGAAAAGGGACACTCTGTCTCAATTTTGACATTACAGGAACTACTTTTAGTTTTTGCTCACTCTCAGTGATGTCGCTTATCCATTTGTCATAGACAACCTTCATTATTTAAAAGTAAAATTCTCCTGCTAATTTCCTCAGGGCTTTTACTATAACGTGAGCTCAACATTTGTTAAAGGGCTTTTTCTCTCTGATCAAGTGATTTTTATCCTGACTTATTTTTTATGTGCTGTATGCTATTTATTGCATTATATTTGTCATCCTTGTATTACTGAACAAACAACTTTATCATTATCTGTTTTTTAATTTTAAAAAAAATCTAGTTTGCAGATATTTTTGAAGGGTTTTTGTCTGTATGTCATAAAGGATATTGGTCTGTACTATTATATTATTTTGTTATGACTTTATCTGGTTTTGGTATCATAGCGATACTGGTTTTGTAGAATAAGTTAGAAAGTTTTTCTTCTCTGTCTATTTCACAGAATAATTTGAGGAGCATAAATGTCAACTGTTCTTTAAAAATAATATATTTTATAAATGTATAAATGATATTAAATTTTTTATAAATTTAGATCACTTACAAATGTATATTTATAACATTTATACAAAATGTTTATGAATTTATATTATGTATATAAAATTATAATTTTATAGACTTTGTAAATATATGGAAGATTAAAATCAATAATGTAAACTTAATAAATGCTGATAAAGGACCAGTAATTTAGCTCAAGTGGTCCTGTGCCTACACTTGAAGCACAAGGCCCTGAATTTGACCCCTGGTACCAAAACAAACCAAAACCAAAAAAAAAAAAAAAATCCCTAATAAAGTAATAATAAAATAGAAGGAATGAAGGAAATAAAAATGGAAGAAACAGTGAGCTTCTTAAAAAGAGAAGAAGAGAGAATGAGAAAGAGCTGGATAAAAGAGAGAAATAAAAACTCCAATTAAAGATAAATTATATTAGATAAAAGGGAGAGAATGCAAAAGAAAAAAACAAATTTATAAATTTATAAACTTTACTAATAAATAAAACTTTAATAAATTAATACAATTTTTATTTTCATGGTGGTTAGGAGAGTCTCCTATCGCTAGTATTTGAATCCATCAGATATGATGCATATGTAACAATTCGCACACGGGGTATGTTGTAACTTCCTGTCCATTTCCACTAAACAGTCTGATTTTACATGAATGCTAAGTCCTGTCCACCTCCCTGTCAGGTATGACTTGTCAGTGGCATGTTGTCTGTCTCAGGGCTGTATTTATTCCGGAGACATTCGTTGTTGGTTTGTTTCCTTCTGCGTACTGAAGTCACTATCACTGCTAAACAGGTACTTGGCCTGACAGTCGGTTAGGTACCCCACACACTCTAGACGCTCGCGTGACTGTGATTGAGACGTATGACAGCACCCTGAGGAGTTCACTGAATGCGTCAGACACTCAGGAAAAAAATCAACCATTGCATTTTGTGCCGGGGGGAGCAGGCAGCCCCAGAACCAAGCAAGTCACTGGTCTTGCACCTCGGTTATGGATCCAACTACCTAGATTCCTCGAGGAGCCAATGGGAGAGTCTTCAGTCCTCAGTAGAGTGGATAATGCTGCCAATCTCCATGCTCTCAGAACTCCACTGTCTCCACTGCTGACACTTCTCATAGGGTCCATGATTAGCCCTTGTCTGTTCCACGACTGTCCCTCTTGGTTGACTCCAACCAAGAGTCTTTATAATGGATTGTCCCCAGAGACTGTGCAATGTATTTTCTGTTTCTGTGACTTCTGATCCCCAAATTCAGTCAGGTCTAAAGAGTAACCTTCTCTTCAAGGCGTCTCCTGGTTATAACACTGAGTCCTTGTGAAAGCTTGGGTGAGTTTCTTTTCCAAAGCTGCCCTGTCATCTTGAGGAACCATTTTCAAATCCGATCCCTATACAGATTTGTGATTTGGGCTGCAGTGCAGTATTTACTATTGGAGAAACCAGCCACTTTGCATGTACGTTGTACATGTGGAGTCCATCTTTCCTCCTCCGGGGGCCTCAGTGCTGGCGTATGGACTATTTTGTACATTGTTCTGCACTGCCTTTCTGCTTCTGTGTTTTTCTTGGTGTTCCTGCCACCTCTTTCTTTGCTCCTGGGGCTCGTCCCCTCTTTCTGTTCTTCGAATATAGTTTGTTTTCTTTAAGTGTAAATATTTTGACACTCAGAAGCACAAAAAGGATGCTTCTATCTCACATATCAGCTGGAAGTCTGTCATAGATAGATGAGTGAAAAAATATATATGTATTATGTGTGTATTTATTTATTGATAATGTCAATGAAATTGAAATTCAACTTTGAGGAATCTCAGTTACACTTCATAAGTGTCTTTCATCTCTCATAATTTGTAAACATATACAAAATTTAATTTGAGCTATTTTTTGTTAATAAGCAAATTAAATAAAAATACAACCTATTTTCAACGAATTATTAACAAAGAGTAAATGTATACTTAATATAACAAGAGTCTTTCCAGTGGAGTGAATACAAATAAGGTGACTGTATAATAAATCATATATTTGGTTTTGCCATAAAAAGCTTCTGACCCTCAGTGGATTTCTGAATTTCTGGTTTGTTTTTTCTCAGTTAATTAAGAACTATTTGCTCAAATTAACTAATATTAACCATATGTGTGTATCAGAATGGCAGGATGTTGCATTGCTAAATAAATGTTGAGGTTATTAAATAGTACATAAAGCATGATTGTATTTTAACAAGATACATTTACCAAAAAGAATATACACCGAGTGCCAGCATTTATTTGTAGAACTAAGTGAAGAAGGTATCATAAGCATAAAACTGTTAGCTTTCTGTTTTGAATAATGTGCTGAAGGTTCAAGTGCAAAACCACTAGCGGTGAGTACACCCCTCTTCTGAGCACTACCATTACATGTTCAAGGTGCAGACAAAACTGGATGCAGTTCATCTTTAAACATGAACCTAATGACCAGTACGTTTAATGCTGACCTTAAGTAATCTCCAAAGTAATTTATAATTAAAATCAAAGAATAACAAGATAAATATTTTCTAAATATTGACCATTGTCTGTTAATCAGCAGTTTTCTCTGTCTTGTAATGTCTTTATTGCTTATGTTTAGTGTTTATTGGTATTATTTACATATGTAGTGCTGTCTTAGATTCTAAAATAAGAACAATAAAGGGTATGCCATTAAATACTTGCTGCATGTCAAACTGACCTGTTATTTTCTAAAGCTACATCTCCTACCTTACACCCGGCTAAATCTTCCTAACCATGGGCTTGTAAACTATTTTAAATCATGGTCTCATGCCTTGTGTAGGTGGAACACCATACTTGTTAAATGGTGGGGCTGCTATCATATCTTGTGTATCTCCGGGTGTGTGTCCTTAGATCTTCTTCCTCTCATCTCTTCAGTATTACAGGAAAACTACCTTAGCAGATTGTGGAGCCAAGCTCCCGTGACACCTGACTTCTCCCTATAACTGGCCATCAGGAATCACAGGCACCACGTAGTAGAGTGACCAAACAAAAGCCAGGATATCATTTCTGCTGTTTTGTTTTTCTGTTTACACAGCACCTCCCTGTGTGTCTCAGTGATCAGGCCTATTGAGTTTCAGATGTCATTGAGTAATTGTGACTCTAGACCCAAATACCATCTTACCACTTTGAACTCTCCGATCTTTAGGGTGTTGATGATTTCCTTCTTCTGTTAATCATTTCTGGATGGCCTCAGTCTTTCATTACTTGCCTAAGTAATCTGTTGCAAGAAGTATCCTCACTGTGAGTACTTTGTCTCTTCCCATGTGGACTCCATTATAAAAGTTTGCTTATCAGTTATTTCTTTTGAAATATGATCTGCTAATATAATGAGGAAAAATGTGATTTGATTTATAGTGATTTTTAAAATTTTTAAAAATCTATAGCTAAAATCAACTGTAAGGAAAAAACAGTACTTTCTTTCTTATAACTTTCTCACAAACCCCCAATTAATGTATTTTTCCTTGTACACACATAGCGAGAATGTGGAGAAGTTATATCTCTGTGACTCTAAGTGGTAGAATATCACTTCCTTGCTTGTACTGTTGCACTTCCACAGGCCAATAATTTTCCCAAATCTGCAGGGAATTTGCTGAATTCTGTTAGGATTAGTTGCTGTAATAATACAGGAAGGGGAGGTCGCATAGCGATGTGTTGCATAATGCTATCAAGAAAGCGCATGTAGAAAGTAACGCCACTATGAATGTAAAGTTGCTTTATTTCCCAAGAAGAGTTTACAAACTGGACTTTTCTTCCAGTAAGTTTTCTGCCACAGCAGTGGTAATTTGACAGGATGGGACAGCTCCCCAGAATTTCTTAATATTAACTAAAACAAAACTCCAAACCCTCAAAGATTGTTTTGCCATCTGTGTTTAAATAATAAATACCTCATTTGCTCATTTTCTAGCATTTCAGTGAGAAAAATAAGTTCTATCATTTCACTATTTATCTTGATATTTGTACAAGTAATTTGAAAAGATACTGATTTTCATATGTTTCTGACCTTGATATTTCAAGTTATGACCTTTCATCTTGGTTTGAATTCTTACGATACTGTTTGTGGGGGACACTTTACATTGATTGATTTTAGAGTTAATATTCTAACAAAATTTTGAGTCCATCATAATCTTAGTCAATTATTAATTACATGGATTATTTGAGCATAAGGATTAGTGGACCTAAGAGTATTACTCTCTCAAATCTTATTCATTTTGCCACGTTGGGTAACAGATTCAGAACAGTGGAAGTCAAAGTACGACCTGGACTATGTGGCTAAAACATATGACAACAAGGATTCTTTTATTGTATTCTCATTCTAAACTTTATAGTAAGCTACTCAAATGTGGATGTTTTAAAACAGGTACATTCATTCTTTTTACCTCGATCCATTCAAAAAGTGAAATCTAATTCCCTGTCCTAGCATGTAGGTAGATTTAACAATTTGCTTTGAAGTAGGAAAATATGGCTGCAGTTCTATATAATTATGACATTTGATATTATGTCATAAAAGGCATTGGGATTTCTCATTTGTTTTTCATATTTTATCACCTGATATTAGGGAAGCCAAGTGCCATATCCTTAGGAAACTGAGATGCCTATGTGGTGTGGGGAGGAACACAGGCCTTCTGTAACAGCTGCGTGAGGAATCCAGGACTCTGAGATATGGCTCCTCATTAGAAATCTATGCGTAATCTTCCTGACTTAATCATAATCAAGTGATATAGGGGGAATCTACCCTCCACATACCAAACTCGAGAGACTGCCGATGCACTGTAGCTCCTAACAAGTTCAGGGACTCAGGATTCCTAGTTGATCATATTGGTCACGTGTGTGTATCCTGATACAAGTTACCATCTTCCTTCCTATGGCATGGGCAGAAGTGGTCTGGTGCCTCTGTCAAGGCCTCCTTCCCACAGGGTGGCAAAGAAAACCTTTTCCCTACTATGGCTTACAGCTTGGTACTTTTCCACTCTAAGCCCTCCCCTTCCACCTTCCTCTGACCTCAAGGTTCATAAAACTGCTTCAGCCCTTTGTTTGGGGCTTCCTCAACGGTGACAGAAACCCATATCTGTGCCGATCCTCCTGACCTGTGACCAGTGTGCCATTCCATGGAGGAAAACAAAACAGAGGGAGGCAGTGTTTCCTCTTGATTTAATCTCTTGTTTCTCTCATCTGAGTAAGTGAACTCCTTTATCTTGGTTTATTGCAGTAACTGGCTACTCTAACACCTGCCAGTGTAGCAATATTTCTCTCAACTCAGCTGACTTCCTACCAACCTCTTTTCTGAGTCAAGCCTGAGAATGTGTACAAACATGACCAACACCTTAAGTCTAATCTCATGAGAAGTGATCCTTTGGCTAACTTTAGGTTCTGGAACCAAAACATTGTAAATTATAATATATGTTTTTTGTTTTGTTTTAAGCTCCTAAAAGATAGGATAATTTGTCACACAACAGTGTATAACTAATGTACCAAAAAAGAACCATCAGGAAACTGATTTCAGACACATCAACCAAAGAGGTAATAATGTAACTCAGACACTAAGAGCTAACTTCTCAGTGAAGCAGGAGAAGTGAGGAAGATAACAGGTGTCTTAATTTAAGGAGGTAGCATCTCTTTACTCTCGCTCTCCACCTATGAAGTTTCTGTAAGATAAGCAGATAGAATGTAAGAGGAGCCAAAAGATATCTCCAGAATAGTGACTCTGATGTACCTACTTTTTAGAAGGAAGGAATGTCCAGTGCATTCCACTTCTTGGCAAGAAGAATGCAAAGGGGAAAGGAAAAACTAAATTGTCTATCATCAGGGTGTTCTCTCAGTCCAGCTCTTAGAGATGTCACACATCTTTTCAGTAGGATGAGGCAAAGGAAAGTCACCTCAAGAATAAGTAAAAGTAGGATTCTAAGGAGGTCGGGGTTTTTGACATGTTGAGAAAGATTTGCATATCATAGTATCCCCATATGATACTATCTCTTTTGGTTCATTCTGTCTAATATAATGCGATATCCTTAATTGGATGATTTATTAGCAAAAAAATATTTATTCCTTACAACAGAGAACTCTGGGGAATTCAAGGTAAGGTCCAACTAGACCAGGATCTTTTAAGGCTCATTATCTCATTGATGGTACCTATTTGTCTTGTCCTTACATGGTGGGGAAGCAAGTTAGCTCCCTTGGATCATTTCTGTAAATGCTTCATTCTTGAGGGCTACAGCTCAGAACCTAATCACTTCCCACAGACAATCTCTACTATCACACACAGTTCTATCCGGGTGAGTCAGTCATGTGACTATGCCTTTGTACCAGGGGTTATTAGGAAATGTCCACACTGCCTGACAAGCTGGATCCTGGAACAACTTCCATGTGCTGAACGTGGATTATGTTTCAAAATTTGGATTTTGGGGGAATACAAATATTTAAATCATAACAGGATGATATTTCAGCAGCAGCAGTTTTGATTCATAGTAAGGAAACTAGAAAAAGTGATAAATTTATTGTTGTAAATTGATATACCTTACAATTCTTCTGTGGTTGGCATTCACGTTTTCTTTATTAAAGCATTGCTATAATAGTAATTAGCTTGAAGGAAAAAAGAAAATGTGAATTTCATAACCACAACATTAAGTTTACATTCTTAGGATTTAATGTGTCATAACACCACAATGAGTGATTTATTCATTATATTCATTTAACAAACATTTATCCAGAAACTACTAAATGTTGGAATATATGCTAGGCATTAGTTCTGCAACTCAAAATCTTATAAAGCAGTGAGAAAAACAGAAATAATCAAATAAATATAATAGGTACAAATATATATAATATATCTGTATTATGAAAGCCCTAAGAAGGGAAATAGACTCAGGTGGACGGTAAGAGAAACATCCCTAAAGAAGCAATATTTCAAATTGGATTTGAAAGAGAAGTAGGACTAATTAAAATAAGAAAGTTCTAGAGAGGAGGCAGTGTGTTCTAGCAGAAAGAGGTAGCTTTTATCAATGCCACTTTGCAGGACAAGGTAACACATGGTGAACCGTTAGTCAAAGATGAGATCTAGTTGGATCTAGACCTAACCGAGGGCTTAAGGGTTGACATGGCTTTTTCAAGCATTATATTTCTCTGGAAAGAATGAAAAATAGATCCTAATGATAAAAATTAATTTGTTTAGATTCTTCTATTACAATAATGCTAGCTGCTAAAAGTTAAACAGAAAATTCCAATGTTTTAATGTAACAGAAGTTTATTTCTCCATCCTGGAATCAGGCTAGTGCATTGAAGGTGTTGTTGTGTGGGGGGGATGGCCTTCCACACTGTGTTTCAAGGACTTGAGACATTTCCATTTTGTGGCTCCATCACCCACTGAGGACCAACAGGTAGAGGGAGAAGGAGTTAAGAAGGCAAACTACTTTTCGGAAAGTCATACTCAGGCTCAAAACACATAGTTCTACCAGGTGAATCAGTCATGTTACTATGCCTTTGTGCAAGGGGTTATTGGGAAATGTCCACACTGCCTGACAAGCTGGCTCCCAGCAACAACTTCCATGTGCTGAAAGTGGAAGATAAATATACTTTTTTCACATTTAATAAATTGATCACTCCTGGTGAATTATTAAAAAAATACTCAACCTCATATTGTATCACTTTCTAGAGAGTAATTCTACATAATTTTCAAAATAATGTGTTGTTTTTTAACTCAAAAGTTAAAAATGCAACTGTTTTCTGGAAATGAGAAGATTTTTGTAATTATAGTATTGATATGACATTTTCATAAAAGAAAAAGTTATACCCTTGGCAGGAAAGAAACTAAGTAGGATGGCTTGTCTTGTTTATGGACAGGATCTGTGATAATTTCTCTTAAATTACTGAACAACTGATCTTATAGGCAGATCCTGACTTAAATGAAAGTATGTACAGTGGGCATGAATCAATATATACTATTTAGAGTATTTATTTTAAACCTCTATTCAGTTGTAACAGGAAATGAAATGGAATTTGCATGTATGGAAGTTTCTGCTTGAAGTATTTTATTTTTCTTAAAAAATTACTGGTCAGTGTGAACTTTCTATATTAAAATTTATAATGTAAATAAATTATGATCAAAATTTATAATGGGGAATACCACAGATGCATGTTTGCCCAGTCTACAATGGACATATGCAATCAGATAAGAGGGTAGGCGAACTGTTAAAGCCAGAGAAATGATTTCATGTTGTGGCCTGGTAACACTGAAGTGCCCGGAAAACACTGTCTTAGCCCCAGAAATGTTGAGACAGGAACATCTGACTCATCCATTCACAGGCAAAAGACTAACGAGAATTTCTACTTCAGCCTAAGAGAGATAAGGGAGCAGGTACTGGAAATGTTGACCTGATGTACATAAATTCAAAAATAACCATAAAAGATTATATCTATAGAGGGCTTTGTTATTTCCAAAGCACCATCTGGGGCTGATATTTAGCACAGGTGTAACAGAGCAATTAATGGACAGTTAAGTAGAACAGCAACTCAGAGAAGTTAGGTATGCACTGCTTCTTTGGATAAATTTCCTTTCTTGTTTTTTTTTTAATTGATTGAGTGCACTTTTAGCACAACTTTAATGTACTGATATTCAGAAATAATGTTTTTGACTGAGCGAGTCAGGCTATTATAAAATCAGATCACATTTCATTACCAGAGGTTAAAATAATCCAGGAGCCTGCTATAATCTTGACTTGTAGGACTTTTTTGGTCACCTATGAATTTTATTAACTTAATCAAATTTATATCTTTAAATTGCCTTCTTTTTCCCTAAAGTGGACATAAAGATAGTTGGCCTTGTACGTTAGAAATGCACATGAGCCACTTATAAAGCTAGCGTTATCAGATTTCCTAAATCTTAAGTGCACGGCAGATGCTGCAATGTTTTTTGTGCAGTTAATATTCTTGACTGGCTCCAACTGAGTGATAAATAAGTCATGGGATGGAACCCATCTGAAAATAGTTTTGGATGTGACAAACAATGTATGACATTTTATGTTGGTTTAGTTTCCCTAATTTTCCAGAATGTCCTGGGCTTTATCAGTGAAATTTCAGCCCTGCTCCCTCTTACAACCCTGGGGAGAAGGAGAAGGCTTAGTAATGCTCCCTTCACTCCCCTGGCTGTGGGAATCTGGGACAGTGATCATTTTAATCCCTTCTCTGCTAATACAACTTTCCTTTCCCATGAAAGTTCTCGTTCTGTGAACTCACACTTTATAGAGTACAGACTATATCAGATTTTTTAAAAAGTAAATGCTACACCACATCTAATACTGTTCATTATATAAGGATAGACCATTTGTACATAGAAAGATGCTCACTTTCTTGTTCTGTGAATTAATACTTCTGATAACTTCATCCTAGTCTTTACTGCATTTAATCAACACGACTTAACCATGTCTGTGTCTTCAAAACTCAGGAAGCATTCGGTCATATTCATTTGTGATTCTCTAGCCTCTAGAGGTTGACTGAGACACGGAAGAGTATCAGATAACCTGAAGGAGAGGGTTTAAATTCAATAATGCAATAGGAATGGCGGCAAATTTTTTTGATGATGCACAAGACTATAATATAATTTTAATTTACATCTCATTTAATTCAGTGAGGCCTAAATACTATGAAATGTGAATAATTTTTATAAACTCTAAAATATAATAAAGTTTATATCTGAGAAAGACATATTGTTTCATATTGCTAACATTTTGATGTGTCTTTCAGTTCTCCAGGATATTAAATTTGTTCCTCTAAGAATTTATGCTATGCTGTCTTTCACATAAATGACCACAGGAAAATTTGAAACAGATCCTCCTTGCCACGGATACAGCACTTTATATATTATTAGTATTATCATTTCTAAATATGTTAAGAAATTAAGTCCAGCTTATTTCCTGAGAGACTTTGCTCAGGGCTGATCTCCATTAATATTGTGTTATAGTTGGAACACAGTGAAATTGTAATAAATTATAAATTTATTGCTAAAGGAGTGTATCTGTATTACCAAAGGACTTACAATTGTCATATGTGCTGTATTTCTGTCCAGAAAGCCTTACTCAAACATTTTTATGGCCAAGGATTATATTTTATCAGCAGTTTCTTTTTAGTTTTTTCTTGATTTCAATAATACGAATTGAGGATTCAGAGTAGTGTGATTGATTATGAAAGACAACCTTTGGCTTTTGAAACAGGACAATTTAGATAAATTTCTCTTTAATTATTCTTTTTTTACCCACTTATTGAAATATTTATTAGTACATTTACCTATACACATCATGATTGATTGCACTCAATAATGAGAATTTGTACCAGTATATAACACAATTTTTAAAAAATTTAAATCTTTATCGGTACATTATGAATATACATCATCATCACATTCAACATTGACAGTTTGTACCAGAATATGACATGACTTGATTCTCATTTTTCCCTTTTCCCCTCACCCTGCAACATATGACATAATTTAATTCTCATTTTTGCCATTCCCTTACCCACCCTACCACCCTGCCCCCTATATACATAAGCTTAGTTTCTTTTCTTTTTTATTATAATCTCATTATTTTTTTCCTTATTATTTACCCCTTCATCCTATTTCCTTGGAATATTTTCTGTTTTACAATATGTAACATTCTAGAACTCATTCACATCATAATTTTCTCATACCAGAGGAAAAAAAATATGACATTTATACATCTTTTTAAATTATTCTTGTGATGTGATAATATGGAACAAGTAGACATTTCATTTCTTCTGAAAAATTCAAATGCACAAGGTCTCTAATGACTAAATCTTCTTTTCATCATGTTGTAAAATAAGGTGCCATGCAGAGATTACTCAAGACCCAAACTGACCATTTACTCTAAGAACATCATACAACTTTCTTATTGAGTTACTTAAGCAAGAACACAGTATCTGGAGTCATTTCACTGCAATTGATCTACACTGATTTCTCTGAGTTAAGGACTCTGAAGAACCCAAGGAGGTGACTACTAGGGAATGGATGGGGTGGACTCTTGACAGCTTCGAATGGAGGCATAAAAACTACATCAGAGTCTAGTAGGAATGAAGAAGCAAAGACAACTATAGATGTGGCCAGTAAAAAATAAGATAGCCTGGCATTCTGTACCACAGTTTTAGAGAAGAAAGACTAATATATTCATTACTAAATTTCTTGATTCTTATTCAATACATGTATGTTTAGTACTTGCCTTGTATCAGATAGGCACAGATCTTATAGCATTGATTGTGATGTGTCTGACTTCAAAATAATGTGCAGTGGAGGAAGCACTCATGAATGAGTAGTAGATAAAAATAGGAAGCAACAAAATTATTGGATAATGATGTACAAAAGACAAATAATTACAATAAGCAATGCTATAATCAGTATCAGGATGTGACATTGGTTTTTAGGTTGAGAGAAAATTATTGCGGTAGGTGACACGTATCTGAGATCTGATAAGTAGAAGCTAGCCAGGCAAAAAGTAAAATGCGGTATGTTCAATGTCAGAGAGCATGGCTAGAACAGTGGTTATAAGGACGCGATGTTCTGGCAGGAGCGAAGAGCTGTAATGGAAGTGGAGGGGGAAACTGAAATAGAGAATAAGAGAGAGGGGTTAAAGATAGGAAAATGGAACAAATATAGTGTTGTGTAAGATAAGGAAAGAGAATTCATATTTATGTGCAATGTGGACCTATTGCAAAGATATCAGAGATAACACAAAAATATACACCATGGTTTTAGGATCAACTTTTGTTATTTTATAGCATGTTTAAGGTATAAATTGGGTAAGAAGCTTGCAGCACTTGAAGTCTGGCTTGACTGAGGAGGATGTCGTCTGTGTACATGCATGTGGTCTAGAGGAGCTGGGGATCTGAGTATCAGCCCAGCTTCCTCTGTGTTCGAGCTGAAAAACTTTTATGCCACCAGTGGCAGTGGGATGCCTGTTACTGACACTGATGGAAAGATTGTGTGAGTCCCTCTCTTGGGTCCAGACAAGGCAGCTCTACTATCCTACACAGGTAACATCTAGACTGGTGTGGATGGGTAGGATTCCATGACAGAGTTTCCCCCGCGCAAGCTGATTTGTCTCTGTGTATTCCTCTAGATATGCAATGGCATAGAAAATTTTTCAGAAGGAGATGTAGCAGGAGCAGATGTAAATCTTGTGAAATAAGCACTTTAAGATTTGAAACAAAAATAAGACTCGGTGGCACTTGGAACTAATAGAGGGCTAATCATTTCTAACTAAAAATATACAATAGAAATTCCATCTGACCCAGAAAATTCTCCTTATACCTATTCCCCCAATACACAGCAGCCCAAAAGAGTTAAAGACATAACATTATAGCAATATATGTGTATCAATATTTATAGCAGCACAATTTATAATAGCTAAATTCTGGAAGCAGCCGGGATGCCCATCAACAAATGAATGGATAAAGACAACATCATATCTATCCATGAGGGAATAGTACTTGACTATAAAGAAGTGTAAGTTGGAGATAGTTTTAGTAAAGTGAGTGCACATGGAAAATATAATGTTAAATGAAATAAATCAAGCACACATGCTTAAATATCATATAGTATCCCTCATATGAGCAAGGGAATTTACAAATAAAAAAAAAAGCAAAGATATGATAGGAGGGAATGGGGAGAAAGATATTTTGCAGACAAGATGGGGCCCAGAAAACAGGATAAGGAAGGGGAGAGGGAGGAAAGGAAAGTAAAAAGATTTAAGATGTGTCATGTCTGTGTACCAAATATTCACAGTGAATGTAAACAGTTCATGTTGTAAGCATGAACTAAAAAAGAAAGTGATTATGATGAAAATAGGGGCAGAGAATTTGGAGATAGAGAGAGGTGGTTGGGGAAGGAAAGGAAAATAAAAAGCATCAAGATGTGTACATGTACCTATCCTCTGAGATGAATGTATATATACAGCAAATAGGCAATAATAAAATAAAAATTTTAAAATAGTCCTTGCCAATAAGATTTTTAAAGAAATTAGGCCATTTAACTTGCATTATATATGCATTTTTATTGAACAAAAACATACTTGTACTCATATATTCGTGAGTCTGACCTGCTCATAGAATAATTTCCAATCTTAGCCTTAAAAATGTGCATTGTCTGTAGTCTGTAGGACCAATAGAATCCAAAGAGAGGTAAAAAGAAGAAAGTATGGAGTGGTATAAGGACCTGTGGTTTGGATGTTGTGTATAAGGGTCCTTGGGCAGAGAAAGCTGCCCACGAGTCAAAGCACATAGTGCTTTCATTTCCAAATTCTACAGAAGACAGAATAACCCCCATATTCTCAATAGTGACCAAACATTAGGAGATGAAAGTAAAGAGGCTCTTATTTTGAATATTCTGCAGATAAGTTCTCCTTTGTACAGATGAACGATACTTTTGTTTTTTGGTGTGAGCCTCTTTTGTTCTATTTCTCTACATGAGATATTTCCTGATTTCCTTTCCATAGCTCTAAGTGCATATTACTGAGAAGAAGCCTAAGACATTCCAGTGACTGTTTGTCAGACCACTATTAGGGAAATTTTTCTTGGCTTTAAGCTTTCCCCAGATATGTAGTTTAGTCAGTAGAAAATCAACTACTTATAGGAACTTTCTAAATCCTAGTAAATGTCTGGGATACAAAGGCAGAAAACTTATGTTAGAGTCTCTGCTTGTCCTGTATGAATAGAGCTTTAAATTTTTCTTTAAAAATATGTACAAATTTTAATGTCCAATACTATTTTATTAAAAGTATGGTTTTCATAAAGTATTCATTTATGAAAATAAGTAAAATCTGCTGCTACATAGAAACATGAAATCCTGAAAAAAATAGATAAGAGAATTTTCGTTAAAATTGAAGAAGTTAATTTTATTACATGAGAATGAATTTAGACAATGAGAAAACAATGGGTCAGAAGAAATGTTTGAGTCTACTCAAAAATTAAGGCTGTGATTCAGTTATATCAAAGTGTCTTCTAGTAAACTGGAAGTTAAAACTTACATCTCACTTCGTGGAACTCATGTAGAGAAAGTTCACATAAAGCCGTCAGAACAGAGAACAGAGAGAAATATGATAAAAACCCTCCCAGAAAGGAGTTGTAGAGGGCTGTCACATGACATTTGCCCATGACATGGACTGTGCAGGCAGAGGAAGGGAAATCTTACTGGTGATGGTGACAAAAGAAAGTCTTGTCATTCAGTTCTGTTTGTGCTTTTTATATCTTTCAGTCATTTAATTTTAGATTAAAAATTTTTACAATGTTATTAACCGTAAAATATCAAAAAAGATTGAGTTTTTATGGAAAATTTGAGGAGCAATCATGTAAAAAATGGATAATCTGTAATTTTTTTCTCTGTCTTTTACTTACTAAGGAAGAAACACTTGATAACTTACAAAAATATATTTCTCACCTTCAAGACTGTTAAAAAATAATTATTGCATTCTGTCTGGAGATGTATGTATAAGTGAGTTCTTTAAAATTCAGCACAATGAACTTGTAAACTGCAATTATTTTACAATGTGTAAAAACAAGAGACTCTATTAGCAAAATTGTATTATAAACATGAAGCACTCTAAAGTAATAAAGAAATCCTGAGCAAGTGTTGTGGCATAAGAAAAGCTTAGCATTTGACCTTCACATTTCACATGTTTGACTTTTAATAGCTTAGTCTACTAACATAATTGCATGTATTTCTCTATTGGGTAAGATGGATCACTTGATTATTTATATATAAATTGGTATTCATCACTTCTGACATTATAAGTACTTTTCAGTTATTACTTATTTTTAGGTTCAAAATAAATGTAAATGATTTAATGCTACTTATAGAAAATATAAATATTGTTCACTTCATCAGTATAAAATATATTTAAAAGTATATAAAAACCATTAAAATATGTCATCATAAACCATAGTGTAACAGAAAGGATAAGAGATGAAAACTATCTCACAGACCCAATTTTTCTCACATTTCAGGAAAAGAATTGAATAATGATAGGTTAGGATGCAGGGTTTAAGTGTAATATTTAGAGTTATTAAAATAAATAGAAATATATTTTAACAGAACTTGGGAGAGTAGATGTGAAATTTTTAAAGTTATATTTTTTAAAGTGGTAAATCAGTTAATCTTATCTAACAATTCTAAATCAAGCAATGAATTATCTGTATTATAATTTATCTTATTTGTACTATAGTATAATAACATCTGAATTGCAATTAGAAATCCAGAAAAGCACTTTCTTAGGAAATAATGTAATGGATGAGTGTTACTTTCAATTTAAAGTTCTTTGCTATTTTTCTAACATGTGCTTGAATGTTTGTAATAACGTTGAGTGTCTATGCATAGCTGAATGAACACTGGATAGAAAAGAGGAAATATTTCTAAGAATAAAATTTTAATTCTTATTGAAAGTTCAAAATTTTTTTTTTTGAATGCTTGTTTCAATATATATTCAAGCCAATATCATTTGTGTTTTATATATTTCCCTAAAACCTGGCCCAAATTAATGTCAGACATAACTGTGATATTAGACCAATTTGCTTGATGAGAAATTAATATTTTTTAATATTCCTTAAAAATCTCACACATTTTGGATATTATTTCATGCATTTATTGGCCATAAAAATTATGTAGATGATTTACTTATTCTTCAGCTTTTTCTATTTGTTACTATTGCCTGTTGAGCTTAGGTAAATTAAGGTACAATCAAGTAATAACAGTTCATAATTAAGAATGATGAAGAAATCGTGAATTAAATAGACAAGTTGTTATATCATGAAGTAAAAATAGTATAAATGTACAAATAATGTAAATGTACAAATAATGTAGAATAAATATGATCATTTAAATTTTTTCATTTATATAAAAGAACTAATATGTATGTGTGTGTGTATATATATATATATATATATATATATATATATATAAAATCTGTTGAAATAGCATCAACATCTCTCTTGGCTCTCATCTTTATCACCTTAAACTTTCTTCTACATTAAGTCTTCACATTCTGTTGCTTTTACACTTTGTTAACATTTCATCTGTACGCAATTATATTTTAATAGTAACTATTTTAGCCAAAGGTCTACTTGGGAAAAATCTGCTTCTTTTAATTTATATGTTCTACTTAATGCTGAAATCATCTGTTGTCACTTGCTACATCTGCACTGAGTCATGAATCTTACAAAACAATCATTTTCCAGCTCGTATTTTAGCACTAACAGGGAGTGTTGTTTACATTGGAGCTGCCAAACCAGAATGTGCCCCAAAGGTTGTTGTTGAATGAGATGATGATGTGTATTCATAATGTACCAATAAAGATTTTTAAAAAAGAATTCTATAAAATTTAGATCTTTCTAATCCTACCTGTGGAAATACAAAAAGTCGAGGCTAAGCTGAAAAATGCTTTCAACATATGAGGGTATAACAAAAACATCAGTGACTTGATGATTCCACAAAAACAGAAATATTTGATAGTTGTAGGATCTCTGAAGTCCAGGGTGAAGGTACTTAGCTGTTTGGTTTCTTCTGAGGACTTCTTCTTGGCTTCAGATGAATATCTTCTTGTTGTATTACTTGGTAGAAAGAGAAAGAACATTTTTTTTATCTTATTTATAAAGACCACCCTCATTACTTAATTAATGGTCCCACCTTAAATACTATCACATTTGGGATTATGGTTTCACTATATAGATCTTGATGGGACACAATTATTCC
>PVIR01013907.1:0-41497 GCA_004026965.1 Petromus typicus | reverse complement strand
CAAGAGTGGATTCACAATAACACTGGCCATGCTGAACTCCAGCCCAGCCAAGCCTGGCTTTTGCCTTCACATTGCTCTGCTAGGTATATACCCAAAATAATTAAAAGATTAATATAACAGCAACATACATTCACCCATGTTTATAGCAGCTCAGTTTGTGATTGCTAAATCTTGGAAACAACCCAAATGTCCATCAACTGGAAACTGAATAAAGATGTGGTTCTTTTATACAATGCAATATTATTCTGCCATTAAAAATGATAAGATTGAATAGATATCTTCATAAGTAAAACAGGTCACAGATGTGTAAATATCATGTCTTTTCTCTGGTAGGAGAAAATGAAGTAGTAAATGGGCTGTAGTATGTATAGTTGATATCGTGAAATAGAAAATATTTAAAAGGAAAGAGGGTGTAGGGGTTAATAACGAGGATAAAAAAGAATGTGATAGTAATATAAAGAAGGAAATAAAGCTTATATATATGGGAGTGGGGGTTGTAGGTTGGGTAGAGGAAGGGGAAAATGAGAATCAAATCATGTCATATTCTGGTACAAACTCTCAATGTTGAATGTGATGATGTGTATTCATAATGTACAAATAAAGACTTAAATTAAAAAAAAATAAAGCTGGCATTGTCAGTTAATAAAAAAAGAATTAAGAGATTTAACACATTCTCAGATCCTGTTTAAAAAGGAGACTATTTCTGAGTACTGTCAACGTGTTGAGAGGCTTAAAGAAACTTATGATTATCTGATAATTTATTGAAAATAGTTATAGAACAGTTCTCAGAAACATGATTACAATCCTCAATGCACTTGTTATTTGTCAATAATTAATTTGATGTTTCAGTGAGAAATGAATTTTATTGGAATCAGTGCTTTAATTAAAAGCTCCTTCCTAAATAGTTCAACTTCAGAATAAGCTTACCTTTTTTGTGGAAAAAAATAAATATAGGAGCAGCCCTTAAATTGATGTTTCTTTTAAATATAAAGTCACATTTTTATCAATATTTGTGACAACTTTAGATTGAATTCAGACTCATAGAATTTTCTGCAAATGTGAGGTTTCCAAAGCTACTGCTTTAGTGATGCTACACAGTGTATAACAAATGTCTTTTTTTCACCTTGACTTCTCTTTATATCATTCTAGCTGAAGACACTCTGCACATTAATGTGTTTCTTTTAAGGCCAGCTATTATCAAATCAACCCTTCACGAACTTTTGTTATTTTCAAAGAATGTGACTTTGAGTATCTTGTGCTTGGAGCTCAAGATTTATGAGATTATTTTATTCAGTTATGCATAGAACTATCCAGAGTGCCCCTGTTCGTTATACCACATAATGTAACTATGTGCGGATTTGTCCGAGGAATTAGGTCAATGTGTACTAATAAGCAATGTAATTGAATTTATTTCCTATAAACATTTCCTGTAGCAGCCTAAAAATACAAGTAAAATGTCATCATAACCACAGTTAAGTAATTCAACTTTACACTTTCAAATTAGAAATATTCACCAGTTATCATGAATTAGTGAGTATATAGCTTTATTAAAATACACAGATGATCAAATTTCATAAATATGCATTTAAGTACTCTCACTACAATTCACTGTGTGTTTTCTGTTGAATTTGATAACCTGTTAAAATCTCATCTGCTTGAGGCTGGAGATTTAACTCAGTAGTTTTGATGCCTGCTTGTAAGTATAAGGTCCTGAGTTCAGTCCCAGCTAACCACATACCACAATGCTTGGCATGGTGTCTCACTGCCACCAGAAATCAGTACCACACCCAATACCAGGCATGGTACCTCACCCCTATAATTCCAGCACTGGGAAGGCAGAGAGTAGGAGGATTGTTACAAGTTCCAAGCTTGCTTGGGCTACCTAGTGGGCAGCACTACAAAATGAGAACTTGTCTAAAATTAATAATAATAATAATAATAATAATATCTCATCTCTAGCTTTATTATACTAACAGCCTAGAAGAGCGTCCTAAACAATTGGACCAATATACATATGCTTTGTTCTCTTCTTTAACATCACAATTTTTCTTTCTCATTTTTACTTACCTTATTGTTTTCCCTTTGAATATTTTCTATTTCACAATATCTATCATACATTCTAGAACTCATCTGAATCTCAGATTCTCATACCAGAGATAAGATGTGGTATTTACACATCTGTGATCTATTTATTTCACTTATGAGTATGTCCTCAATGTATGGCCATTTGAGTATGACTCAAACTTATCATTATTGACAGCTGATAAATACTCTGTTTTATTTTTTTTAAAAAAAACACATCTTTATCCAGTCTTCATTTCCCTACATCTTTTTTTCACATATTTTTTCTTTATAACCATTCTAATTGAAATGAGATATAATCTCAATATAGCTTTGATTTACATATTCCTGGTGGCTAAATATGTTAAATATTTTATATAATTAGTGGTCTTTATTATTTTAAGGTTCCATCTTTAAATTTTTATCTTAGGTTCTCTCTTATTTGTATATTATATTTATTAATTTGAATTATTTAATTATATTTGAACCAATGAGATGAATCTTGCTTAATTATGCTGTATAATCTTTTCATATATTAAATTATTGACAGCTATTTTACTGAGAATTGTGTATATGCATATCAAGTATACTGGCTGGAGATTTTGCTTTTTTCTTTTTTTTCTGTTATGTTCTCTTAGGTTTTGATATCAGTGTTGCATTGACTTTATGGAATTAGTTAGGGAGCATTTCTTCTTTCTCCATTTCAGAGAACAGTGTGGAGAACACCAGTGCTCTTCATTGAAAGTTTCATACAGTTCAGCAATAGATACATATTTTCTTGGACTTTGCTTTGTTAGAAGTTTTACAAATATTGCCATCTCATTGCTAGCTATAGATATATTTTTATTTTTGTATTTGTTATATGTAACTTTGGTAAGTTATATGTGTCTTGAATTTTAGCCATTCTTCTAGATTTTCTCTTCTATAGAAATGCAAGTTTGCAGAAATGACCCTCTTGGTCCCTTGGACTTGAGTTCTTTGTAACATCCTATTATTTCAGCTGTAATTTTATTAATTTATTCTTCCCCTTCTTTCTCCAATTTCTTGTTTTATTGATGCTTTATATTGTGTTATTATTCTCTATTTCTTTAATTTCACCTCTTGTCTTTACTTTTAATTTAATTTTACTAATTTGGGTTTCAATATGTTTGTGTTTTCTAATAGTATATCCTTAGGTTTCAGATTTGATAGTTCTCTGGTTTTTAAGTACAGGCACTTATGTCCATAAACAATTCTTTTAAAATCACCTTGATGTAGCCAAAAGATTGTGATGTGTTTTTCATTATCCTTTGGTATTTCCATGTTTAAATGTATCCTATGATTTCCTTAATGACATGCATGTCACCGAAACATGTCACTCAGTGCTCACGTGTTTATAAGCTTTGTATTATTTTTGCTGTTGATTTCTAGTTTCACTCCTTTGAGATCTAATAAGATGCATGATATTATTTCATATCTTTATTTGTGGATTTATTTCATAGCCTAAAACCCCATCTTTGCCCCTGCAGATGAGTGTACTGCACCATCCCCTCGAGGTGCCCTGCTCCCCCATACTCTGCTGTTGCTGACTCTCCATCTTCATTCACCAAAGATTCTCTCCCCTGTCCTCAAACTCAGGGATGCTGAAGATGCTCAGAGCTCAGCACTTTCACCTGATGTGAGTCCCACTTTTTGCAGTATCTGTAGTGAGTGCAGCAGGCAGAACATTTCACAAACAGAACACACCATTGTCCGGAGTCGGGGGATGATGCTACATTGTCCTGTGTGCTCTTTCTCCTCCTCTCATAGAGGATTAGTCACAACCACTATCTTCTCTGAGATACACTCAGACAGATCTCTCTGTGTCTTTATATGAGTCCCAAGCACACACTCTACCTTCGTCTCTCTTTCCTGAGGGGCCTCCAGTTTTCACTCTGTCACTATCCTTTGAGTGACTCACTGGACTTTGGTTTCTCTAGTGCCTTGATCTATTCCTGTCTTGTTCACTGGGTTTCCTCTCACTATGAGAAGAGATTTTAGGACAGACAGACCCCAGACGATGATTGCCAGGCCAGGCACCACATTATCCTGCCTACTGCTACAATACAGGAGCTTCTTCCATCAAGCACTTCATTTTTTTTTTCCCAAAATGGATTCCTCATTGGATCAAGAGCTATAACAGGTAACAGGACAAATGAGTAGATCAAGAGATGGCCCTGTTTGTTTTTTATAAATGTCCCTGTCTTAGGAATTTATCTTATGGGCCTCTTCTTTTAGTTTCTTTCCTATAACTGAGTCTTTCTTGTCCTGATTTTCTGAATACCTGCTCTTGGTGGTTCATGTTTTCCAAGCATCCTGTATATAGTACTGCTGGCAGTCAGTCATGATCTCCCTGTAGTAGTTTTAATGAGAGTAGTTTGTCTGTGGTGTTTAGAAGAAAATTATGGCTGCCTGTGCCATGGAATGATACCTTTTAGCAACAAACCTATAAATATTAGATTTTCATGATCAATCACAGTATAAGTTATATGTCTTTTTTTATTTTTTAGATATTTTTTGTCAGTGATGTGTAATGAACCTTCACTAAACATTTAAGCATGTTGGTATCTCACTTCCCTGCACACTTTTACCATTACATTCATATTTTGCAGTAGGTGCTCAGACTGTTTGACTTGTATTGTTTTATAAAGATTCATGATGCATTGTATCAAGGGAAGCAATAGACCAAGAAACAAGGATATTCTTTTCCTGTCACTTTCTTTCATTGTATAATATTATTTATTTACATTTAATACTTCAAAAAGAACAATAACAAATCTATTAACATTACAAATGGTTCAGAGAATCATGTATTCAGAATTATCAATGAAATCATTTTAATAATTTGACAATTGGATTTAATGTTGCAGTCTCTAGAATTTACAATTCTCCTCACCCACGGAAACCTATTGAGATAAATGCTGGTATTTTACTTTCTGTTCCTTTAGACTAAAATGTATCACTTAGTGATAAGGCAGGTCTGATTTATTTTTGTGATGTCTCTTGAAATATCTTCTTTTGAAAATAAGCAATTTCACAGTGTGATTCTCTTATGAGCTTGAGATGTGTGGAGACTGGGAAACTTTACCTTTCAACTTCAATCCAACCTGTCTCTGAGCCTTTCTCAGTGCTTTTCACACAAAACTTTTATTGCATACTATTCCAAACTGTACTTAAAATTAAAATACATAAACTACTGTTTTTCTTCTAAAAGATGTACTCGAGCATTTTTATTCTCTATAAATGTTACAATATTTGAGCTAAGCATTTTATAGCAGTAGCATTATTTATTTATTCTATGTTATTCCTGAGTATCTTGCCTACTGTTTCAAAATGTTATTATTTTATAAAACTTTGGAACACTAGATCCTCAGGATTCTAAAAAACATTTCCATGTATGGAAATGAAAACTGGACCCCATGACTCTGGATATTCTAAAGAAAATTATTGGGTAAAACTATTCAAACTTTATAAATAATATTTAAGTTCTTATTATGGTATATAATTTCAATATAGTTAATCATTTAATAAACATATATTAAGCTAATCTTACGTATAAACCATTGCTTAGCTTCAGAAAACATGTTTGGATAAAATCAACAGAAACTGTAACTTACACTTTATCAAATTAAATATGCATTAGATGAGTGGTTACCCATTTTTTTCTGATTCATAAACACACTATGAACTGAAACGGAGATGTGCAGTGCTATGCACAAACATGCCAGGTCTAGTCCGTGGCTTCAGGCACAGCTCTCAGGGACTGATGTTTTCTTTTAATAATAAAACAAGTGTTGCACACATTCTGGAACAGACAGAAATTAACTACACTAACAGACATAGTGAACAGAATTGATTACTACACACAAACCTGTATGTGAGAAGACAGTCTTCCTGTATCCTCTGAGGGCACTTCTGATTTGAGAACCTAAAGCATGCTGGTGGAAACAGCTAGACAGGTAGAGGATAAGAGAGTCAACATCTTTTGATTTATTATCATGTCATCTTTACCCTCCACTCCCATTCTCTCTCTTTTATAATTTTTTTTTTCAGTGCCAGTGAATTTTGTCCTGTTCTTTTTGTTGGTTGTTCAAGAGAATAGATCACCACAGGCCATTGCCATACACATTGCTTAACAAACACAGCCATTCTGTTTCCGATGAAGAGTCTACCTAACATAATTATTGGAATAACAGAATGCCCTTCCTCGAGAATATATAATGAAAACAAATCAAGAACCCATAGAGCAACACTGAGAGTATCAATAGTGCATCCCCAAATACACATGTTCAGGCAGGAGACTCATTGCTTGGTGATCAAAAGAGTAAAAGCCACATCTCTTGGGATGATTCCAGGGCATGATGATCTTGCTGGAAGTTCCAAAGGTGACATATTTTCTCTGTGGCCCTGATTTGTTAAATTCTTCAATGTTAAAAGTATTTCTGAGTTGTGTTTTCCAAACATTTTTTTGTCAATTCATTTATCTAATGAGTACATTTTTAAAATTGTGAAATAGGTACCTTTTATATCCATATCATGATCACACTCAACATTGACAGCTTGTACCAGTATATGGCATGACTTGATTCTCATTTTCTCCCATTTCTCTACCCACTCTACAACCCCCACCCCCATATACATAAGTTGTGTTTCCATTTTTTATTATCATCCCAATCTTTAAGTTACATGGACCATAGTAAAGCTTTTCATATAAAATTAAGCACTATAATTCCATAAAATATTGCCAGTGATAAATAAGAAGTAGACAAAGAGAGTTGGTTGGATAGTTAGTGATTGATCACTTTACTTTGTTCCTAAATGGAAAATCCAATCGTTTCTAAGGAATAAGAATCTTATGCTAATCCATAAAGTTAAAAAATTAATTATTCTTATACTCACTGTCGACTGAAATGAAATTCTAACTGAATATAAATATTTTTATTAGAACAGTTTATATGCTAAAACCTTATGTAAACAAATAAAATACAATTCTAATGTCCTTAAAATATTTTATTATAACATAAAACATATAATTCTTATTCAATTATCTAATGAATACAAGTTTTAGATATGCACACCATGTATCTATGTGCAATATGTTTAGATATGCACACCAAAAGTCTCATGTGTTTGGAGATGGGAACTGAACCGAAAAGCTAGGTTACTCAAGACCTACCTCAGAATGATGAATTATCATCTTCAGCACATCCCCACCTCAGCCATGCTGGAGCGAACACATTTCACAACCTTCTGCTCTGTATTTACCATTTGGAGGTAGCCAAAACTGAAAAAAATCCACTGAAACTGTGAGCAAAAATATAACCCTCTTCCTTTAACATAGAGGTGTCACATATATTTCCTAACAATATGAAAGCTAACTAAAAAGAAAATTGAAACAGAAAGTGGGGTTGTGGCTGTGACTGTACCTGGACATTTGCTTCAGAAGCCTTTGGAACTGGCTTGGGGAGGAAGTTCAAAACTGTACAAATGCAATGTACAGAAACTCTAGAATGTTGTGAGTAGTGCTCGATGTGTGGTACAGATTAGGACTCAGAAAACCAGAAAGATGACAAGAATGGCCAGTTAGGGCAGACTGATGACCTTTGATTTGGAAACAAGGAAGTTCCTGATCCTTTGAATAGAGACTATGTCTGTCATATTCTGTAAGAAAATTTTTAAAATTTTTTCCCAATTTCTGAAACTTTGCATAAGAAAAGGAAGAACAGTGGTTGACTAGTTAATGAGATGGAGGAGATTTCAAGGCCAACACTCAGGTTGTGGTATAGGCACTGCAGGCTGCTTTTGGCTAAATGTACGGTGAACATCATGAGCAAATAGCAGAGCTGAATGATTTGCTAACTATATAGTTTTACTAAAAAGGAAACATTTGCAAATTGGGACAAACTTGAGCATAGTTACTGAAAAGATTAGAACTAAAAGAAACAAAATAACTTGTAGAGGGGCAAAAATATAGATACCTGGGCTCAAATGTCTATTTCAATGTGAGTTTCTATATATAAAAATGGGACATATTTATGATGCTCAGACTGTAAAAATTGAGTAAAATATTAAAAACATACGAAAGAGCAATCATAAATATCACATGAATAGAATTTAAGTCTTGAGACAGAATCCAATGAGCATTTTCTCAAATAACAGAATAATTACATAACCTTTTATTGTTTAACCATGGCTAAAATTATTTGTTTCATTAGGAATACAAGTTTGTTTAAGCAACACTCTTTCATTCTCAACTGATTTATTTTCTTGTGTTTATATGTGACCTCTGAAAAAATGCCTTCTCAAACTTGCTTGATACTTCATTTACAAAAACATCATAAGCAATAGCATTCAGCAGCCATTAAAAAGCATATCATTAAGCAAATAACTTGAAAGGAATAAATACAGTTTCCAACAATAAAGTACTGGAAGTAAGCCAGTATGCAGACAATAAAGGGATACTTATTAGTTCGCTTGCCTGTGAGGCTAAAGATTTATGAGGAATAAACAGAAACAAAATCCCTACAGCCTTTCTGCATGACAATAGTTTCAAGAGGGAAATGAGGGCATCCACACAGAGAAACACTGAAAATGTGTTTTGTATTGTGATCTTGAGCAAAGAGATCACAGTTTACAAACTACTTGACAAGTACAGTGGTATTATATGAAAAGGTTAGTTCATGTTCAACAAAAACACTAAAGACAGATCCATTAATAAATACTATTCCCAGAAAATGGTAAATAAAAAGAGGCTTTGCCTGCTAAACTGACTGTATTTCACATACGGACTGGCTGAGCTAATTTTGGCCTTCTCCCTCTAACCCATTTTCAGATAAACCTTGCAAACAGAACCTACCACTACCCATGAACTGTGACGGTATAATGTGAAACGGAAGAAACATAATCTCATTTATTTATATGTTTTCAATAATTACCATGTCTCTTTATCATTATATTTAGTCAGAATTGCATGGATATATAATACAATGCAAACATGTTTACAGTCAAAATATACAAAATATTAAATGTATTTTAAATACATATTACATTTATAAATATGGATGTATTTGATAAAGACACATTATTTAAAAATTATAGTTGCACGAAATTGTAGTAGATTACTTACTAATTATATTAGAAATTCAGCAATTGGCAGAAGTCGAATTGAAAAGAATCAGAAAATGAGATAAACACCTTCTTTTTATTTAACAGAAGGATGAGTCAGGAGGCCTCACCCACATAAAAGGAAATGTCAGGTCTCATTCAGAGAGAGAAGCTCACATTAATTGGTCTGAGTGAAATGAAAACTACATAATCAATGAACATTTGAATGTTTCACAATTTTACAGCCATGATATTTCAAGCTGAGAAAGTTTCTATTTATTTATTTAGCGATATTGGGAATGAACCCAGGATACTCACACTGAGATACATCCCTAATCATTTTCAATTCTCAATGAGATAAGTTCTTTAAAAATTGAAAAGTCCTCAGTCTGTGCTGGAATTTGTAATACTCCTGCCTCAATTTCTCAGAATGCTGAAATTACAGGTTTATACCACCATGTTCAGATGGTGAATGGTATAAAGACAATTTCAATCACAAAAGAGTTGGATATAAAGCTAAATACTGTAATTTTATACTTCAGTGAGTCAAATTCTTGAAGGAATTAGAGCAGAACAAAGACTTGTAATTGATTAAATGTGCAAACTTGGGAAAAAAAGTGACTATTTCTGATATTTCTTGAATCTATGACCTAACTGATGAGAAATACAGGGGAATCAAATGATATGAAGCTGTAGTATAGAATGTTTTGAAGTAATTTTATTAATTTCTGTTGAAATAACTAGAAGGAAATAACCAATTGATCATAACAACACAAGAATATATTGTAGCTGAATGAGTCCGGGGACTGTAACTCATGAGAGAGGCTGGAAAAAGCCAGGGGAGGAACTAAGTGGAGCCACTCACATTGCAAACAAGACCCAACTAGAAAACATCTGCAAACTAACGAAAGTCACAGAGAAGGAAAAATGCCATAAAATAAGGCGGGAAGAGGAAATTAAACTATAGTGATTGGTAAATTAGGAAAATGTTAAATAAACATTAAAACCTACTTTTCCTAAAAGAGAGAGCAAGGCATAGCACCTCTGGTGATTGCAGAGATGCTTTCCATGTAAAAAATTAAGCTGAAGCAACAGATATATCTATCTATGTATATATATATATAGATAGATACATATATCTATGTATATACATATATATACATATCTACATATATATATCTATCTATACATATATATACATAGATAGATATATCTATTGCTTCAGCTTAACATATAATATATATTATATCTGTATATAATATATATGTTTTATATGTTTAGATATATATAACATAACATATATAATAGATAATCAAATAACATATATATACATATATAATATATATGATACATTATATACATAAAATGGAACACAGCTCTATATAAGAAAAAAAATCTTCACACACAGTGAATCTGAAGATACAGCAATGGAAATTACCCAATCTAAATAAAAAAGAGCAAATACACAAGAAAAAAATGACCAATTCTCATTAATATGAAAGATCAGTGCTTTATTATTTTATACAAGAAGAATAAGGACCACCACTCATTTTTTTCATAAGAACTTATTAAGTATTCTCTTTAGCATACATAGAACACAAGTGCTTTGATCATTTTCATATTTTGCAGAATATCTCACTGTTTCTCACTGTCAATAAAACAATGACATCGTGCTTCTTATAACTGCTCATCAGGCAGACGTGGTTCACTTGGATCATTTCACAGTGAATACAAACTTTCAGACAATTCATAGATGTGCTGTATATGTCCTATTTCAAAATAAATTTAGCACTTTTTTGGTATATCAGAAGTTTGCAATTTCTAAATGGTAAACAGTCAAATAATTTGTGGAAGTTCAGACCTATAGGTAAGATTACAGTTACTTCTGGCTTGAGGACTAGTCTCTTCAACGCTTTCAGAAATTCTGACTACGTTTGGATACGATATGGATTCTAATCATGATATATAACAGAAAATTCATAATATAGATACCTGAGGCTGTGAAGAAAGACCATGTGTTCTGGAGCATGGAATTAGTCGATATTTTAAATGCAAGAACCACAAGCTCTTAGATACCAGAAGACAGAGTTCCTAGTAATATAACCTCAAGTGAGCATTCATACAGACCTTGCCACACAAAGTAGGTGCTACTCATTCCATAAATTCATCTTGTAATATAAATGGTACTTTTCAGACAAGGATTTTATGTGTAAAAGAGAAACTGGTAGCATAAGTGATTGATCAGGTCCACCATGAAATCAGACTGCTACACTGATAATCTGTGGCCTCAAGAAAGTTTGATACAGCAAATGATTAATAAGTGTATAATCCCAGAAC
This sequence comes from Petromus typicus, assembly GCA_004026965.1. NCBI lineage: Eukaryota > Metazoa > Chordata > Mammalia > Rodentia > Petromuridae > Petromus > Petromus typicus. The sequence continues at coordinate 29,977 of PVIR01013907.1, read as the reverse complement.
CAGTGGCAGATGAATAGAATTATCATGGTAGTGTGAGCTGAAAATGAACTACAGGCACACTGCAGTTAGACCAGGAGCAAATCTCAAAGAATAATGTTCCCCAAGTACAGATGAATGGGTGAGAATATTTAATCATTCATTTGTAGTGGAACAAAAAGTGGTTCCAACATTCAGTTTTCCATGGATTCCTTTTTCTTTGCTCACAGGATAAAAATGTCTTTTCTCCTTTCCTGTGCTCAGTGGCTTTCCTTCTACAAACTGAGACTGTGAGAAACTGTTATGGTGCCAGGCTATATGACTTTTAGTGAAATGATACAAGGAGCCATAATTAAAGGACCACACAATATACTTGTCACACAATGTGATACACAGACTAAAATTTTTGTGCATATACAATGATGCAAAGACCTAACAGAAACTTAGCCTAGGTAGTAGTATGGTGAAAATATCCTGCAGAGTTGGAATCATGCAGACTGGTGCAACCACTGTGGAGATTACTGTGGAGATTCCTCAAACAATGAGGATTAATTACCACTTGACCCTGCTATTTTCCTGCTGCAATTATTTATTAAAGAATTAAGAGTCATGCCAAAACGATATATGTGCACTCATGTTTATAGAAGCTCAGTTTGCAACAGCTAACTCTTAGAAAGAGCCAAATAAATGCTCATCAACGGGAAACTAGATAGAAAAGATGTGTGTGTCTGTGTGTGTGTTTTAATAAAATAGAGTATTATTCAGCCATAAAGGGATGATAAATTAGTTATTTATAGTTAAATGGATGTACTTCAACGACATACTCATAAATAAAATAAATAAGACCCAGATGTATAAATATCATATTGATTCTTTAGTATGAGAAAATATGAGGGTGTAAATGACATCTAGAATATATGAAAGGTATGGAATAGAACGAAAACGTTCAAAGAGAAAAGGGGACAGAGGAAAATAAAGAAACCAAAGGAAAAGATGATGGTAAAAACAAAAAACATGGAAACAAAGTTTATGTGTATAGCAGGTGGAGGTTGTTAGGAGAAAGGGAAAAATGAGAATCAAAATGTATGTGTACAAATTTTTGATGTTGAATATGATCATGATGTTTATTTTAAAATGTACTAATAAATTGAATTAAAAAATGTGATGTGTATTAAATAAAAAAAAACAAACAAAAAAAAACGTGGTTGGGAGCTGTTTTCCAAGATATGGACTAAAGGCCTGGGGATTTAACTCAGTGGTACTGCACCTTGAGAAACATGGACAGGGAAACACTGGATGTCCTATTTCTTTGAGGCAAATTTCTACTAGCAGAGTTTATATTTTTACTACATGTATAATGTTGAAGAACTAGGTTCCTGGACATCACCCAGATCAGTAAGGTAGAAGAAAATCTCCACATAAACTGCCTGGTCACCGACTGGAATGTTTCAAATGAAATGAAAGGAGAAAACTTACCATTTTCCAATCTTACTTTCTCTTGCAACTGCATATATTATGTTCAGTTTGTGTGAATATTAAGTTTGATATATTAAATGGATTTTGAAAAAATTTAAATTTTTAAAAATTTAAATGCATACTAATACAGTGCAACAAAATTATTTAATATAAATTGACCTAAAACAAATGCACATCAATTATTTACTGAAATGCCAAGTCAAAATTAAGAATTTGAATTACAGATGTTACAGATTCTACTTATAATAAGCACTTGATTATAATACTATATGATTGTCTTTTGTTTATTTTAACCCATATTTTTAAGTGCTTCTTATGTGTCAGACTAGATGCTGAAGGGATCATATTGAAGAAAATGCTACCTGCCCTAAAGTTTTTACAGAAAAACAGGACTTATGTCTTGTTTACCAAGACACAACATATTAATGTATATTTTCAATCTTCTCTATGGAGAACCCTCACAACACTTTCAAATGTTCAAAAGTATGGATGCTAAACTGGCTACCCTACTTGTAAATAATGAATGCAAGGGCTGAGGATCTAGCTCAGTGGTTATGGCACCTGCCTTACCCTTAGACCCCAGGTAACCACATGAACCAAGCCGAGCATGGAGACTCACACCCACCAGCAATCAAAACCACATACCTCAATGCTGGGCATGGTGGCTCATGTAGGTAATCGCAACATTTGGAAGGCAGAGGCAGGAGGATCGCTAGGTTCGAGACAGAGTCCAGGACCAGCCTAAACTACAAAGTGACACCCTCTCTAAAAAAAAAAAAAAAAAAAATTCCTTCTTCACATAAATAAATTTGGGATGTGCTTCAGTTTGAGCCCATCGTATCAATGAGCAACTTATTTTAAATCACAGTAAAAGTTGAGTACATACAGTATTTGATTATCTGACAACGTCTGTCTTATATCATAGAAATCAGCAAACTATTTTCACCCATAAGTATTAAATGCTGTTTGGAGAAAGCAGTGTAAAATTATTGTGACATATTAACAATTCACTGTGAAAGTAAAACTAATTTTAGCATGGAAAAGACATAATATTTGCTCCAAAAAATGAATATTCCATAAGATTCTGTTTCTTCATTTTTAGGTGAACTAGAATATAAGATATTGGTCATCACATTTTTAATTAGGGATTTAGAAAATATTTTAAGGGAACCTACTATAATTCACTTTTGAAAATAAAGAAAACAAACTATTAAAATGCTCTTCTGAATGTAAATTGAACTCCAAGGTGAATAAAAACAGTAGATTAAGAATAATTAGGAAATGTTTGCTCAGAACTAAAAGGTCATTTCTCCATGATCTAAAATATTATTACTTAACTAAACTAAGATTGAATTTATTAAGTTTTAAAAAAGATGTTTTAAATGACATATTTTTAAAAAATACAAAATGTTACATGAAGTAGTGAGATATAATGGATCAAACATTTTTGTTAATTTGTCTTTTTCCTTTTGTAAATATCTACTATTTAGTTGGATAGGTATTGTAATCTCTTCAATGATATAGCAAGGTAGTAAATGAGAACTCTCTATGCAAATAATATACTATAAAATGTTTTTACTTAGTGTAAATCAATAATGTTGTTAATTACTAGTAATAAAAATTCTGAATATGCTTTCTATATGCTTAAGAAGAAAGCAGTTGTTGTATTTCACAGAGCATAGAAAAGAGTGATGATTTTCTCATGAGCTTTTTGTTCTAAACAGACCTGCTCTAGCATGCCCAGCACAGTTTTTATTTGATGTATTGATAAACTGACTACATTGAAAGGCAGAATAAAGCCTGATTTTTTTTTTAGGAATATATAGTGAACAAAATAGATACTTCTCTCTAAAGTTTCTGGTTTATGTAATAACAGTACACTTACTAATTCTGGTAAAATAAGTGAATGGTAGGAGCTTATTTCCAAGCAATCCTACAGTATTATCCATCTCTCTAAGTAAATGGAAAAAAATAAGAGATCATGACTGCAACTTGAAAAAATCCAATCACAGTTACACAGCCTCTTAGGACATTCTATTTAAAATTTATTTTTCATCACTCAGAGGTAGTCATGAAAAGACTTTCATAATAAAGCATAATTCATCACTGGTACTTCACAAAATTTTTGTCACACACATATATCTATGTACATTGACTTGTTTAATGTGTCATTGTACATTTGAATTCAAGTCTATTCAGTTCACACAGCTAGTAGTCTAGATAGAGCATGCTCTGTTGTATTAATTCATAAGAACAAATAATAATGCCTTATGGAAACACAATATATTTTGTCTCATTCCTAAATGCATTTCCTTCTCTGTTCCATGTGAACTTCTACATATATCTAACCCAAGGAGGCAAGGCCCTAGGGTGCATCATTTGCCAGCAGGATAAACAAAGGGAATTTAATATGTGTTATCTTTGAGTACTTAAGGGAATGCCACATACTGCTTTCACACAAAATTCATTGTCAGAATAACGTGTATACATTTCTTAATTTGGGGATGTATAGTTTTGAACCTCCATGAATCACAATATTCCTGACAACTGAGTCTGATAATTAGGTAGACTTAAAACTATAATGTTTAGGTAACACTGTAAATCTTGTGTGACAGTCAAATCAGTAAAATCTTGCTTCAAGAATAGCCATAAGTGCTTGAACAATCATATAAAATAACTAATACTTGTAAACCACAGTGAAGTGCGTAGAAAAACCACTACACACATTGTCAATCAACAGAAGTTAAGAGAAAGTGGCATTTGGGTTTATTGGGGAAAAAAATATATATCTTCAACAACAACAAAAAAAAGTAGCCAACAGTGTAAGACTTATACGTGAATAGTAAGAACTCATCTTTTGAAAATGAATCTAGGAACCCTATTTCAAAAAATGGTATATTAAATTCTGCTGGTATTAAAGCTCTCAGAACACTCATAATGCAGCAGTTGTATATATACCATTTAAAAATATTTATTTATTTCTAAGGAAAGAGTAATGAGATGGGGGAAAATAAATAGAAAGGAGAAAAATAAAAGCAGAAGAAAATAGAAACCAGGACTCAGATTTCTAATTTTTCAAAATTTATTTTTCACAAAAGCTCAGTAAGAGCTGGGGAGTTAGTTCAGTGGATCTGGCATCTGGCTCACAAGTGAAAGCTCCTAAATTAGATCCTCAGTAACCACATGCCACAATGTTGAGCATGGTGATTCACCCCCACTAGCAATCAGTACCACATACTACAATGGTGGGTGTGGTAGCTTTGGCCTGTAATCTTAGCACTTGGGAGGCAGAGGCAGGAGGATTACTGTGAGCTCAATGCTTGCCTGGGCTACCAGTGAGCTCAGGGACAGCCTGAACTTCAGAACAAGACCCTTTCTCAAAATAAAGAAAAACAAACAAACCAACCTCAATAAATAATATAAAAATATGAGTTGGTGAGAAAATAAAAGTTTAAATAAAGGTATAATCAACTCTTCTTACTTAAAAATATGGAAGAAATATTTAATTTTGTAATAAAATTATACTATAATTTTTACTTAGAGCAATGATTAATGAAACTCTATAAAATACACTATTAGGTTTAGAAATTATTTCTTATTTATACACAAAAATGTTTTCTCTTCTGCATGGCTTCAACTGAACTACCAATTTCATCATTACAATACACTCCGGAATAGTTTTGCTGTGAAATAGTATTTGGAAATACACATGTGATCTGAGATGTACACGTTTGAGTGAAAGTCAGTAAAGTAGCTATTGACTATATACTAATAGCTGGTATCTCTGAATCTCAATTCCATCTATAAAATAATGACAACTGTCACATTACTGTTATTATGCATCAATTTTTAACACTTGTTTTGCTACAACTTCTATCTATTGACTTTTCCTTCAGCCTTGTAGTTATTTTAAAATAAGGAATAATTACACAGGAAATAAATGTACATATTTTAAAATTATTACTGTAAGTGAAAGTAAAATTAATCAGATTTTTTGTTCTCTCATTTTAAATTTGTGTTTATAATGTACACATTTTATTTAATCTTGTGTAAACTTACTAATTAAAGCAAACAAGTAAGTTAAAAGTATCCATGTGAGTAGCTAGGAACATTTATTTATAGGGGCTCTGTGCTTAGTGTTTATATTAACCTTAATATTTGTTTCTAATTTGATATAAATTTAAAATGTCATTTTTTTCTATAACACTTTTTAAAATAATAATTTACTTAGCAGTGATAAATGAACCATTCACTTGACTTGAGTAGCGTGGTATACATCTATTTAAATAAATTTTAGTCATCAACTTAATTGATAGTTTTAAGCAGAAGGAGAGATTTATTCTCACAATGAATAAAAGTACTTAACATTTGTAGCCCACATAAATTATGTTAACTCTTCTATTGGCTCTCCATTTTCAGTCTATTATACTGCTAATTTTAAAATATATCAATCAAGTAATAAATAATATATCATTAGACCACAGTTTCTAAATATGGCAGAGTAGAAACATTTTTTCTACGATACTTTTAAAAGTTAATGTTAAATGAGTTTGCCAGGAGACTTCACTGAACCAAGAAGCCTTTGTCTTGTGTGATATTCATCTCGGTGATGTCCTTCTATCATTCCACGCTAGAGAACTGCTCCTCCCCTCAAATGTCACCTGTAAAAGTAAGAGACATCTATCATAAGTTATTATATGGTGCATCATAAATTCTTGCTTCTGAGTAAAATATAAATGAATCCAGTTTAGGTTTTATTATACATAAAATACCAGACATGAACAAGTATTCCTTCTGAGATTATATACAAGACATACATGTACATAGATAAGTTACTGTTCAACTGAAAATGTTATATTAAATTTCATATAATTCAGAATTTTTCTGGAGACCTGCACTACATTAAGGGAATACTGATATTTAGAATACACTATCAGATGATGGAATGTAAGCATTTGGGAACAAAAATTCTCAACCTTAGAAAAAATAATGTGTAAATTGTTGATGTTTTCTTTTCTTAATGTTAGTGAAAATGTATGAAAATTTGCTTTTTTTTTCAGAACTGGGGATTGAACTAATGACCTTATTCTTGCCATCAAGATGTCCACAACACTGAGCTACACCCCAGACTCCACCATAGTAATTCTTAAGGCTTAATCAACTATTATAAAACACACCTGTGTTTAGATTTAATTTTATGCCATTAGTCTGTTTGAAACATGCCACAAGGGAAATATTGGTTGTATTATAGCTTTTATCTGGATGTCCTCCCAAGGCCAATGGACTCAAGATGGGGGTTTGGGGAGGTGGGGACTGGATCATGGGTGATACTGAGTTATGAACATGTGATACTCTATCAGTTCAGTGACAGGTTTAGAGTATAGGTGTGATGTTGGGAGATGAAACCTAGTGACAAGAGATGGTTTTTATCATGAACTATGCTGCTATACCATGAACTATTTCTCACGTAGCATGTCCTTCTAGCAAGCAACCTTACCCTGGAGCCAGCTAATTATGCACTGAAATCTCTACAAGCTCTGAGCATCAATAAACATTTCCTCTTTTAAATTGTGAGCATCAGGGCCGGGGAGTTAGCTCAGTGGTTCCGGCGCCTGTCTTGCAAGCGCAAGGACCCGGGTTCAATTCCCCGGTAACCACATAACAATACTGGGTGTGGAGACTCACCCCAGCAGCAACCGGTACCACATACCACAGTGCCGGGTGTGGTGGCTCACGCCTGTAATCCCAGCACTCGGGAGGCAGAGGCAGGAGGATTGTGATGTGAGTTTGAGGCTGAGCTCAGGGCCAGCCTGAACCACAAAGCGAGACCCTGTCTCAAAAAACCTAAAAAAAATAAAAAATAAATAAAAAATAAATAAATAAATTGTGAGCATCAGATATTTTTATCCCATCAATGAGAAAATAACTTAATTGAATAAAACTTTAAGTATCTAACTGAAGATATACAGAGTAAATGAATAGATTTAAGTGTAGAGATAGGAATACAACTAAAGAATGTATATCGAGAGAATTCTTGTCATGAAGAAGCATGAAAAAAGCTGATTTTTCATTTCTGAAGATTGAGAATGAATTTGGAAGGCAATCCGGCCCTTGCTACAGAAAAATTGGAATGACTTCTAATAAAATGAATTGTGGACAGGAGGTGGAATTTGACTGCAAAACAACTGCAAAAGATGGAGTGGGCATGGGTTGCATTACTTTCTCAAAATGAATGAGTGTTAGGTGAAGGCCATGCTATATAATTATAATTACTAATGTAAATCATTATTATTAAACAAAATATTTTTTAAGAATTAAATATATGCCTAAGAGTAAAAAGGTATCATTAGTGCACATCTCTATATAACTGATATTAATAAATTAAATAATGATTGACCCCAAAATCTAGCCTACAATATCAAAGAATTAATGCAAATGTTTTAAAACTATTATGTTAGTGTGTTAAATATTTCTGAGTATAATTTGATTTTTAAAATGTTTGTTCTAAAAAGAAGATACTATAATACTCCAAATTGTTAAATTACTTTCATCCCAGTTAACAATTACTAGAAATATTAATATACTAATATATGTCCAATTTGGAAATATAATACAATTTCAAATACTTCTATAATTATCACAAACTGTCAATTTTTGTGAATTGCAGAAGCATTTTTATCATGAATATAATTTTTCAAATTTAATAAAATTTATGCTATGTCATATTTGATAGTTAAATGATATTTTTATTAAAAGAAAAAGATGTACATGTATTAGTATATTTATACTTGCCCAATACTGATAGTTTTTCCTTGCCAAATTCTGAAGTTTTCAAACACCAGGCTATTTTTCCTAAAAAGTTTCATTTCTTTTTTTTTTTTTAATAACAACAGTGATAATCTTCTAAGAAATTTTCCTTATTTAAACTCAAAAAGAAAATAAATAGATTAAGTATTCGCACACTCTTCATAGAATATTTGGAAATATTATTCTCAGTCTGAATGATTCTAAATTGGTTGAATCTAGCATCTAAAAAAGATGCTTTTGTGGAAAGACTTCTTTATAATAGATAGGGTTATATTATACATATGGCAAAATTGGTTTCTACCTACTTTCCACTATATCATTGGATCTGTCACAATGAAGATTATCTTTAGGTAAATAACACTTATATGTAATGAAGAGCAAAATAAAGGCTACTAAATAATCTAAATTTCAAGTATACAGTGTGGCCTATTTTTGCCACAGAAATTTAACAACAAATATGTTTGCCTCTATTTTGAAAAAATATTAAAATGATACTAGACAATGAGATTTTCTACTACATATTTTATAGATTTTAGCACCAAGTTTCATCTACACACATAATGCATATGGCAGCATAATGTCAACAAAAAAGTGTAGCTGAATAAAAATACAAACCTATCTCTATTTCCATGGCAGAAAATAATTTGAAAATAATTTACTCTTTTTTCGAAAAATATAAATTTATTAAACTGATCTATGGACACACAGATCATTCAAACTGGTTTCCGATATCTGATTTATTCCACCATTTTCTAATTATCTTTTTGAAATAGTGGGCTTTATTATTTCTTATGATAATATTATATATTCATTAAATATATTCTATTCATATGTGGAATATTTATTACAGGACATCAAATATGAAATAAATGCAAGTAATTTCCCTCTAGTATAGCAGATGAGTTGTAGATTTTTACTTGTATTTTTACTTAAAATACATTTGAAAATATGATTATAGCCAAATTAGTTATGATATCCATAGTCAGCATAGATATATCATGCTAGCTGCTGATAATTGCAGTTTATGTCCTCATGACTGACTCTGCCAGTTATATTCCTCAAGCCCCCCCAAAAAAATGTTTTTATCTGAAGGTAGTGATTTCTATTTCTTAAATAAAATCAGACTGGTAAATTTGCTTCAATTTCTTTATTTTGTAATCAATGAATGATTCATTTTTTTATATTTAGAAAAAGGCTAAAATTTATGAGAAAGTCTTCTATTAAAAACTAGTAATGAATAGCACTGCATATGCATTCCCTAAGTTAATATTATATTACTGATGATATAATAGGATATATTATTTGTCATGACATATGCTTATAAAATAGTGGTCAATTGTATATAATATCCACAGCTCTTATTCTTTAGAGTAATTAAATAAATGGCTTAATATTATTTTAATAGCCAGCATTTTTTTCTCTTTTATTATTATTTTTTTCCTCTATTGGGGATCAAACTCAGGCCCTTGTTCTTGCCAGGTAAACTTAATACCATTTGAGTTAAATCCCCAGAGATCTAGTCTTAGCATTTCTGAGGCAAAATTACTTTTCTTTGAGCAGGCTTATTTTTTTAAATTCAAATCTTTATTGATACATTATGAATAAATATCATCTTTGCATTCAACATTGAGAATTAGTACCAGAATATGACATGGCTTAATTCTCATTTTCCCCCTTCCTCCATCTGCCCACCAGCCTCCCCACCCCCTTTGTACATAAGCTTTGCTTCCTTTTTTTATCACTATCACATTCTTTTTCTCCTCGCTGTTTACCCCCACACCCTCTTTCCTTTTAAATATATTCTATTTCACAATATCAACTATATATACTAAAATAAAATTGAATCATTCATACTCAATTGTATGTACATTCATACTTAAATGTATGTATCCTCATAAGTGAAATAAATAGGTCTCAGATGAGAGCAGGCTTATTTTTGTGCTGAATTTCCTCTGTTGTTTTTTCCTGTCCACTAAGAAAAGCACAAATTGCTTGTTATCACTAAAAGAAAAGATTATAAATAATACTGAAGATATGAAGAAGAGGAAACTCGTGTACATTGTTGGTCAAATAGAAAATTGATACACTCATTATGGAAAGCATAGAAGTTACACACAAGTACATTTGTGACAAATCCACCCTTTAATACATCTCTTTAATATTTGATCTTTAAATAATCATAATCGTAATTCTGTCAAGCATGATATAACTGTCATACTTGCAAAGAAAATTTCACTAATTCTTAAAAGAGGTGGAAGAGTCTGTGAGTGATAGCTTCTCTTCATATACCTTGGAACATAAATACTCTAATGTAAACTTAGCAATATTTGAATGCTGAAAGGCAAAACATATGATGAAGAAGTAAGAAGGAAGCAAAAAGATAATTGTGTAAAGTACAATCACATGTATCCCCTGAGGAAATAGTAAAGGATATTATGAAAGTTATAGTCCTCCCCTCAGTCTGTGGTCACAGAACATGGCCAGCATTTAAAACCACCTTCTTCTACACATTATATTTTCCTTTGGATTCATTTAGCACTTTGAGTAGTTCTTTTCTTTCTTTCTTTCTTTCTTTCTTTCTTTCTTTGTTTCTTTCTTTTTCTTTCTTTCTTTTTTTTTTTTTCTGAGTGTTCAAGTTTTTATTCTTGGAGGGTAAGAACCATTAATACATTTAGTTTAGCTCGGTTGGTTATTATAGTTTTCCACTGATCTTAATCACAGAATATTATATAAAGACACACATCAAAATATCTTCTGCTTCACAGACATACCCTTCCTAGAAGTCCAATTGTCGCTTGATAGTTATTATTACCCATGCCAGACAGTATGATAAAACTCCTGTTTTTGACAGTTGATTCATTGAAACTGTGTTCTCAAATTGTCCTGTTAGTAGTCTGAATAATAAGCTTAATAGAATCGTTATCTCTTCTCTAAGGAAAAACATCCCTTCCTCTGGAAGAAAGACCTCTTATCCGGCAGGGAAAGTATAAAGTTATAGAAACAGGAGGAGAAGTTTTGCGAGTTTTGCGGTCCCTAGCGGTAATTATATGTGATGCCACTCAGAAATCCACTCGTTTCCATCTGGACCCCATGAACGCTGGCTAGCATCAAACACAGAGCAGTGTATACTGGACCAGATACCGAGCATATAGAGCCTTCTAAAGAGAGCACTGCCCACGCTTATTTTGTACCAATTACTGAGTAATGTGGGTTTTTAAAAGCCCATTTCATTATTGCACTGAATTAAGCCAGCTGCTTTAAGTATTATTGTTTTACATAATAATTGATTCTGGCTAACCTACAAAAGAAAAACTGCCACTTTATCTTAAATCTACAACCGGAGAAGTCCAAGACCAAGACACTAGCTAATTTTGTTCTTTTATGAAACTGACTCAGCACGTTGTAGCAGTAAGTGAGTGTATCTCTTCTAACAGTGGAGGCTTAGGGCAGGAAGCGTGAACTGTCTCCATACGATCCAATTGTAAGGGCACCAATGAATCTATCAGAAAACTCTAGTGATACAATTATTGCCCAAAATCACATCTCCGGTTCTATTTCCTTCAGGATAAAATTTCTACATGAGTTTTAGGGGAAAAAGTGCAGCCAAACCAAGCAGTGTGAAAAAATTAAACCTTAATGAATTTATGAACATGGACACACTGCTGAACATCACTGGTTCCTTCTTCTCTTTCTACCTTCTCTCACCGTTCCTTTCTGCTTTGTTTCTTTTTTTCCTCTGTTCCTTCTTCCTTCCATCTTTCTTCCTTTCCATTGTCAGTACATTTAGAACAAATAACTATGCATTTTCCTTGTTGATTCTTTACAAGTAAGAGACTAACACAAGTTGAAAGGAGATCCCTCGCCTGTATTTTTACCGTGCAGCTCAATCCAACTTACCAAGGCTGAGGTATCAGTCATTGAGAATTGTGAACTATTCTGTTCTCCTCAGGATAACTGGGTCTTTTCTGGAGAGAGGGAGAAAAATATCAGCCTAAGTAACTGAAAAAGAACCTCTTCATCACCATTTTATTTTGTGTTCAGAGTTAAAACATCCGTACCCTTCCTAGTTTATTATTAAAAATTTTTTCACTTATGATTTTATTGACATATTTTAGATTTAAGTTTGCTGTTTTACCCTTAGAATAGTACTCCAAACATCACATAATCCTATTACGCTGTGTCACTGGAGGAGCAGAAAGCTGGATAAACTGATATTTTGAAAGAAAGTCATGAATCACATAATGAGAGCAATTCAGTTTAAGAAATGCATCATTTAGGGATTTTATTACTGCGTAAATATCACAGTGCTCGCGTTGGCAGCACGTACCCGTTGTTTAAACACCACAGAATGTACTTCCGCAGAAAGTGGGAGCTTATTACCCGCCCAGGCTCTGTGGCACACGCATACATCACAAAGCCTGTTGCTCCTGCGTCATGATGCATAAAATCGAAAGAATACTGAATAGTTTAATCTAGGTATACACCACACATCATCCAGTCGCCTGTTCACAGGTACCTAAAATGACCCGGTAATGTAGAGTCTGTGAATAGTGTCATGGTGAGCGTGGGGAAGCTGGTGTTTCTTCACTATGCTGCTTTCTTTTCCTTCAGATATATACTGAGAAGCGATATCACTGGATTGATTACACAGGAGCCTCTTTATTCTTTAGAGGAAAGTCTATGCAAGTCTATCTGATGACTTGATAAATTTTCATATTTATCAAAATAGATGAAGCTGGAGAATATTATTTTGAATAAAATGATCCAAAACCCTAAATACTGTATGGTATTTTTCATATGTAAAGACTAAAAAAGGCAGTTGACTGAAATGTAGAGTACTAAGTTTGGAAATTATGCTTGCGGAGGGGAGGGATTGAAGAGGAAATTTGGTTTTGGTTGGTGACCGTTGTATGCATGAAACCATTATTATGTATAATTATCTTCATCAAAAATAAAATCCTTGTAAAAGTTAAAAGATAAGAAGATCTAGGTGATGGCAAATACCTGTCATTCCCACACCCCGAGGTGCTGAGGTAAAGGGACTGTAAGGTCTACCCTCCTGGAGCAACTTAGTGAATTAGCTAGAATGTGTTGCAAAATTGGAAGAAAAAGTCTGGGGAAACATCTAAGTGTGAAGACCTTGGGTTAAAAAAAATTTTCATTGTCCAGTGCTGACAAATATATAAGACGGATGAAGCAAAAGCGAGTGTGATAGGATCAAGAGAGACAGTAAATGTGATATGTGTGAGGTCAATGCTGTTGTATCACAGCAAACTCAAGTACAAGTAAACTCTTAACATTCTAAACTCATAAAGTACAAGCAAATTAAAATAATAGCAAAACATAGTCAATATCTAAAACAACAACATATTTGTTTATTATCACTTTTCAACTGTTAGGTACAGGGCATAACTGTCTTGATAAACTTTTATACCAACAGTCATGGCAATCGGTCTGTGTACATTAGAATCACCATGAAGCCCTGAACAACATAAGACAATCTTATCACATCTCCAACATCACCAGGTGATGAGACCTTTCCACTTTTGGGATAATTTTATGCATTGCTATTATATACATAGACATCATTGATTGAAATGGTATTGTATACTATATAACTATAGTTAAAAATAATATTTAAGAATGTACTAAGTAAAGAATAAAATGGAGAAATGTCAAGTTTACTCTTAGCTTTCCATTTAAGGAACTTTGATATTTGTTAAAACAACTATATTCGGTTAACAATTTCCACGTATTCTTAAATTTAATAGTATGGAGTACATAAAAATATCTTCAATTGTAAAAGACAGTCATTGATTTATTTGGTTTAAAATCCTGGAAAAAAAATCAAGTCCATATCCAAACTTTATAAAATTCAAATGATTAAGTTTTTTCAGCACTTTGTATACTATTGTTAATTCAAATTATTTTACATATATATTTGTATATATGTTTTTTCAAAGTAATCTAAATTAAACTGAAAATGTTGAAAAATCAAGAAGTTGTTTAGTATTCTGTTTGTAGAATTCAGAGGAAAGTACTTTAGGCTAGAGTTTTCTTAATGAAGACAAATGTCTTGATAAGTAATTGATCAAGTGATTCACTTTAAATTTTCTGAAGTTTTCAAAGACAAAGTCTGATCAAAGGCTGTAAAAGGTGCTTCTTGCAGACTATGAGAAATAAAAACTAAGACCTGAATTAACAATTCAGAAAAGGACATACTTGATAGGCTATTCTGAGTTATTCTGAATATAAGTTCAGAAAACAAGATATCGTGTTGTCATTTTAGTTTTTTAGCCTATATTTCCAAACTATTTGTATAACTTTTTTCTAGATTGTTTTGGGAGATTAATTATAATCATTTATTCCATACATATGTGTATGCATATATATACATATATATGTTGAAAAACTATATCTATCTATCTATCTATATATGTGTGTGTGTGTGTGTATGTGTGTGTGTGTGTATTTATACACACATACATGGAAAATTCTTTGGACATTTGCTCAATGCAATTTTAGTGTCAAAATTTAACTCAAAATAACACAACAGAGCTCTGTGGAAAGTAACATTAGAGGATATTTTAATACATTTATCAAAGTTCTATAGATAACAAACTATGTCTAGATTTCAACAATGATTATACTACCTTAAAACAGACACCATTATGCAAACCTATTCCAAAACAAGAAAGATATTCCAAAGCAAGAAAGAGCAAGGAATTTGCTCACATTCTAAAGTAAAAAGCTTCAGAACAGGAAAGGAACAGAGAGAGTGACCCTAATTTGCTCCATGACTCTGGGGAAGATTCTGCCTCTGTCCCCTCTTGCAAATGGAAGCAAAATTTTGCCAAATATTTCCATTTGCTACATTCACAAGAAAAAAGCATTAAATAATTAATATGTAATGGTTTATTTTTCTTGGTCTCTATTGCTCAAATCTATTTGTAACAGATTATTCGAATTATTTAATTTGGTACTCATGATTATATGTGGTAAGTGAAATAAATGGCAGTAGTGATACAAGAGGTAATATGAAGAAACCTAAATTATGAAGAACTGTATTGTTATTTGAATGTGGATTAAGATTAATTTTAAATTAATATGGACAAGGCTAGAGTTATTAAACTCTAACGTAGTGTATAAAACTGATAAATACAAAGGAAGATAAAATAAAATCATACAAAATGCTCCGTTAAAACCATGAAAGCCAAAAATAACTGAACAAAATAGAAGCAAAAGCAATTAAAATATGTATAGTAGGGAAACAAATATAGTAGGCTTTATTTAGTTACATCTGTATTCACTGGATGTCAACAGTCTAGATGGATTTTTTAAAGAAAAGCAAATTCCAACTATAAGTTATCTATAAGAAATCTACTTTGCATGTAAAAACACATGTAACTTAAAAGTTAACACACATAGAAAAATATGCCATGTCAACACAAACCAAATAAAAGCTGTGTTGTTTTAAGACAAGGTAGATATCAAAGTACAGAAAGTTTTTATAGATAAATACAACTATAAATTATATAGTAGTAAAAGACTCAATTATGCAGGGAGACATTACATCTCATCTATCTATACATCTATGAAGAGAGAATCATAATATTTGGAGAATAAAACTGGTAAGGCTTACTGGCCATGTAGATAAATTCATGGATTATCCTTGGGGATTTCAAAAACCACCTCCTTAGACATGGAGAGATCTGACAAACAGCAAACTAACCCAGAAACAGTTGAACTCAACACTACTAGTAATCAACTTGAAGCAGTTAATATTTAGTACTATAATTCATCTCTTATAATAGATGACATATTCTTGTCAAGCTCAGGGGCTTATTCTCTAAGATAAACTACATACTAAACTGTATTACACTATCAAATTAAAATATTTTTGTTATCATACTACAAATATTAAACTATAAATTCAAAACAGAAAAATAACTAGAAAATCAAAAACATGTGGAGTGCACTTGTAAAAATACATAGAGCTCAAATAAAAAAATCGAGAAATATTTTTAAAATTAAGTAAAACTATGAACATATATACTAATAAATTATTAGAGATAGAATAGAATATATACATAGAATAAAATTTATAGCTTTGCATTCATATTAGAAGAGAAAAATTTAAAATTAATTTAAGCATTCTCCTTAGGGAATTAGAAAAATAAATTTAATTCAAAGAAGAACAAAATAAATAACAAAACTTAGAGAAGAAATCAGTAAATTAAAACACATGAGGATGTACTCACAAGTGAAGTAAATAGGACACAAGTGTATGGGCTGTATTTTCTCTGGTGTAAGAAACTGAAGGTATAAATGAGTTCTAACATGTAGGATAGCTATTGGGATATGGTGAGAAAATATTCAAAGGCAGAAAATGGTGTAGAGGTAAGTAAAGAAGGGGAAGAAAAAAATTTATGGTAGAAAAGAAAACAAACCTTATGTGTATAGGGGTGGGGAGTTATGGGTGCAGGAGAGCAGAAAAAAAATGAGAATCTAGTCATGTCACGTACTGGTAGAAATTCTCAATGTCGATAACGTGTATATAAAATGTACCAGAAAAAACAATTTAAAAAAGAAATTGATACATAAAAGTAACAGCTAAGTCAAGCAAACCAAAGGCTATTTCATTAAAATCCTGAAAACAGGGCCAGGGGTTTAGCTCAGTGGTTCCAGTGCCTGTCTTGCAAGCAGAAGGGCCTGGGTTTGATCCCCGGTAACCACATAACAATACTGGGCGTGGAGACTCACCCCAGCAGCAACCAGTACCACATACCACAGTGCTGGATGTGATGGCTCACGCCTGTAATCTCAGCACTCGGGAGGCAGAGGCAGGAGGATTGCTATGATGTGGGTTTGAGGCTGAGCTCAGGGCCAGCCTGAACTACGAAGTGAGACCCTGTCTCAAAAATAAATATAAATATATAAAGATCCTAAAAACATGTAGGATAACTAGGAAAAGGAGTGAAACAATGATCACCAGAAACTGAAAATCAGATATCAATATAGCTCTTATTTATATTAAATGAATAAATAAATACTATTAGCAGCTACTTACCTTCAAATTTGAGAGTATAGATTAAATGGACCAATTGCTTTTATGACATATTCTTCTAAAATTAACACAGGAAGAAATATGCAATTGGAATAGGGTTATGCCTTTTAAAAATTATACAAATAATTATTAACCTTCAGAACAAGAAAAGATTCCGCCAGAATGGATTCACTGATGAATTATAAGCCTTTAGGAAAATAATTCCTACAATATCTTCAAAAAGATAAAAGAAAAAGGAAACATAAAGCCATCAATAGTATCATAAAAATCTGAAAAAAGGGAAATTAATGATATGAAAAAAGTAAAATTGGAAAATAATCTATCTTCTAAACATAGATGAAAAATTCTCAAAGTAATGGCAAATTACAGTTGATAATGTGTAAAAATAATTATATACAAAAACCCCATGGGATTTATCCAACTTCTGCAAACTTGGTTCAAAACTTAAATTTCAATTACTCTATTCACTACACCATTAGGCTAAAAAATGGTATTCATATCAATAAAGAAAGAAAGGATTTGACAAAATCACGACAACTTATTAGATAATTAGGAGGAACAGCTTCAACTTCTGAAGGAGCATCTACCGTGGCCTGTCTACAGCTGGTACTCATTTAATGATAACACCCTATAAATTTATCCTAAGGAGATCAGTAACAAGGTACACATGTCTCCATTTACCATGTTTCGAAATAATCATGAAATCTTAACCAGTGTAAGAACACAAGAACAAATTCATAACATAGGAGAATGAAATAACACTGCTTTTCCCAAGCTGTACATATCTCAGTAGAAAATCTTTAAAAATCAATAGAATTTTGAAATGAATAAACTAATATAGAAAGATTATAGGATATCAAGCTACTAAATAAAGCTCTTTCTGACATGATAGCAATAAACCATTTAACATTTAAAATACTACTTATATCAGGAAAAGTTATTGGCTAGAAATCTTGTAAAACGTATAGACTATCTGTATGAAG
Organism: Petromus typicus; assembly: GCA_004026965.1. NCBI lineage: Eukaryota > Metazoa > Chordata > Mammalia > Rodentia > Petromuridae > Petromus > Petromus typicus. Next base: position 11,668 of record PVIR01013907.1, on the reverse strand, counting down.
TAAACTACCAAACTGGCAAATAATATCAAATAAATGAATAAAAAGGCAATTTATCTGAGTTCATAGACTTGAGTCAGGGTACTCCCCACTGAGTTGTTGAAACTTCAGTAAAATTCCAGGTAATACTGCTGCGGACACGGACGGGCTATTTATGTAGACAGGCAGAAAGCTCAGAACAATGAAGACAATATTAAAAGAAAACACAAAAGCTAGAGAGCTGAGTTTCTTCCATCAGGCTGAATGCACTTCGAATCTTCTCTCTTTTCTCTTTGGTTTCAGTTCCATGTGTGCAAGTACAGGTGCTGGTAATCTCACCTCATTACAGTTATCTGGGCTCAATATCAATGATTTCAATTAATTTCCAATAACCTGGTTTTGGTTGCTTTTTTTTTCCCACAAACGATAAAATAACTTTATTTTATTGTTAATGAAGTTTAAATGTGTTTAGCTGTCGTGCTGGCTTTGGGCGGCACTGTAGAAATATGACACACTGTCTTTATTTGAAACTAATTTGCGAGTCACTATAGATCTATCTTGGGTACTTTGATTTGGTTTGTTAATGACTATCTTGGCAGATGGCAAGAAATCCTGACTTAATTAGACATATTAAGAATAATTAAATGAATTTGACTTTGAAACTGATATTGCACTTGTCTTCAGTGACTTTTATAAAACATAGAAAGAAATTAATAGAAACGGCAGACTATCAGTTAAATACAAGTGGGCAACCTATGAATATGAATGATTAGAGTGGCGCTTTGGCTCTTATAATACATGCATGTGCACATACACACACAGACAATTTTTATAACTCGTTTTAAATGCATCATGTCCCTATTGATGTTAGAAAATATCAATGGCAGCAATGATGTAACCTGTTCTAATATAAAATTATTTTTACTGTTCATTTAATAACCTGTAAACATTCTATTACTGATCCTATGTAAATATTATGCTAAATAAGTTACATTTATATCTACATGTATAATATGAAGCTATGATTCAACCACAAATGACTCTTTGAAAATTTTCAATAACATGTTCTCTTTTTGTAGTTTTTCATATTTAGGCCAGAAATCAGTTTTTTAACTATTTTTTTCCTAGCACATCTGACTTAAGGTTATGGAAATGATAGGGCATAAAACAAAATCTGAGGATCTATACGGTGTCCACAGAAGCATCAACAGAGTACCCTAGAGTCCAAACCAAAATTGTATCTGGAGAAAGTCATGTGGAATTAGAATAAAGAATATTCAATATCATTTATACCTGCAAAATAAATGACTGAAGAATATACTGAAATATTCAAGCAGCCTTTTGCATCCTATGCCAAGAACTGAACATAAAAATAGCAGCTTAGAATAAAGATATACATGTGTCATTATGGATAATATGGGTATAAATAATTAATAACAACTGAAACTCACGCACTTTTCATATACCAGTCTTCTCATAATGAGTAACTCAATGAACCTCTATATTTCTTTACTATATTTCACTTGTCAAACAACTTTTGGGAATAATAAAAATATTGTACATTGATTAGATGTTTCAAGTTAACATGATGGTAAGTATATCTAGGAGGAAATTTGGATACAGCTTTTAGTTTTTGTGGCCATCTGCCAGCTATAATGGAATTGCCAAGATTATCATTTTAATGCACATATAATGCTAAGTGATTATTTGCCATGGCAAAGGGAGAAAAGCAAACTATCTTATGTTTCTAAAGCAATCGTAATACTAGATCTTTTTGAAATAAATAAATAAATAATGGATACATTTTATAAATATCCTAAATAAGAAAAAGATACTTCTTGACTTCATTTGAATAAATATTTTTGCATAAAATATATTTTCTCATTGGTTTTGTTTTGAAAATTTAATTCCCACAGTATTGGAAATAGATCTAATTAAAGACAATTTCTTATTTTCTTATGAGTTTTTATCATTAAAAATACTATGATGATTATATGAGTATTTGTGAAGATATGGAAAACCTTTTAATTTTATTTAATTGATATATTATGCTTTCACTCATTTTTCAATCTCTTTGAATTTTTCTTTAATTATATTCTATTAAATTTATGGAAATATTATGTATTGGTCCATTAGGAAAATTCCAATATTATTATCAAGCTGATGTTGTAATAAGTTTCTTGTTACTCTTACTCATAAGGGTTCTTCTATAATAGAGTTTTAGCTTTTCCTTTTTTTGTGTCTTGTTATAGATTTCAGAAGTACTATTTTGGACTCATCTTAAAGCTTTTATTATCACGGAATTTCCTTCCACAGATATTATATCAATAGAATTTTCCTATTAATAATATGTGGACAATTTTATTTTTAATTGTAGGAATTAATTGACAAATATGTTCTATAGTTTCAAAGAACAACATAGGCTAAAAATTTAAGTTAAACAAATTTTCTGTAAGTCTAGGTTCTAATTTACATAGCATTACCATATAGTCACTTTCCTCTCTGTGGAACAAAATATCCAACATTCACAGCTTAAAGGGGAGAAGTTAAATTTGCTTCATGGTTTGGAGGCTTTCAGTCCATTATTGGCTGGTTCCAAGGACAAAAAAAATTATAGTGGGAAGAAATGTCAGAGGAAACGTTCCTTATCTCATGGCATCCAGGAAATAAAAACAGCAAGAAAGCCAGGGACAAGAATCGAACCCTAGGTAATGCCCCTTGTGACACACCTCTTCTAATCAGGCCCTGGTTTGAATGATACAGCCAGCTACTGAACTCACCCATGGATCAGTCCACGGTTGCATGTAAAGCTCATGTGATCCAACCACCTGCAAACACATGAGACTTTGAGAACCATTTAGACAGATGCCATAACACAGTAGTATATTCTTTCTGTAATCTGGTTGTAGGGGTTGGGGATTAAGCTCGAAGTTCATGTAGTTCCACACTTCTTTATTGATAAATGTAAAGAGTGTCTTCAGAATACAAAATATTTTATAATAGTCTGTAGAATAAAGTAGGCAGCAAGGAAATATAAAAGTTGCTACATATTATCACATGTGACCGGTAATAAATGCAGCAGTTTGCCTTTGTGTCCCCCAAAGGTCTGTATGTTAAATATCTGATCCCCACTTGATACTAAGGAGTGGCAGAAACTCTCAGAATCAAGAGTGAGTTGAAGATCTTCCGGTCACAAGGCACGTGGCCACCACAGCGCTTTGGAACTCTGCTCTCACCTTCCTCACCTCTTATTTTTTGCCATCAGGTGAGCAGTTTTGCTCCACACTATACTTCCACCATGACGAAGCCCCCAGGCCCAAAGCGTGGAGACAGGGGATAAAGAACTGAAACCTTTAGAACTGTGAGGCAGAATAAACCTTTGGGTTTTATGAGTTGATAATCCTAAGTATTTGCATAGTGTCGAAATACATAATGTGTGTAACTTAACCTCATATGGAATATTCAAGGAATTGTTTAAATAGATGTGTTACTGACATATGTGTATGTGTTTTTGTGTTACACACAGTATATACGTGTGTGTGTGTGTGTGTGTGTGTGTGTGTTTGAATCTTTGATCACATTCTTTGTGGCTACTAACTAGATTACTAGGACAAAAAGATTGATTAGGGCCAAGAATGTACATAGGCTTCATTACTAATGACATCAAAATATTGTGTCTTTATGAAATTTTTGACTATTTTTGCTTTGTCATATCTAATTTTAATTTGTTCATATTTCACTTTACATACATTTGGTATTTTGTATTTCTTTGATTAATTTATCTATATAAGCAGTAGTTTATGTATTTACATTCTAGTGTACAGCTAAGTTGAAATTCATGTGTAAAAAACAACTGATTTGTTTTTTGTTTTGTTTTGCTTTGTTTTTTATACCTGAGATCAAACACAGGACTTTGTTCTTGTAATTTAGGAATGGTAGCTCTGAGCTACATCCCAGGCCCCTAATTTCATTTTAATAAATTATTTCTATACACTGACATCACTATTTAAAATTAACATTATCATATTATGGAAAATCAAGGACCTGAGCTCTAGAAACTTTCCTTTCTGTTTAAGCAACACTAATTCAGTCCCCCCCTTGATAAATCAGGACACGAATTCAGTGAATACTAGTAATATTCATGGATACTTTCACATAGGATTTATTATAAAATAATTTTGATAGATTGTGAAATATATCTTATTTTATTTTGCCATAAAATCTTACATTACTTATCATTATGATGACATGTTGTGCAAAAGATAATTATTTCTTATTTATTTTCACTATTTCAATATTAAATAGAACCAAAAGACTTAAGTAACAGAACTTTTTACTCCTTGTTCAAAATGTAAGAGAAAACCTTTTTGTCAAATATTGAATTTCTATAAATAGTTTAGGCACTTTTTAACCAACAAAGGAAGTTAAAGGGATTCAATATATTTGAAGAAAGAAAATAAAAGCCAAGAATTACGGTGCAGAATGGCCCTGACATGTATATTATCTTACCTGGAATCATTTCATTATGAGGTCTAAAAAACTAGCTGTTCTTTGGGGCTGAGAGAATATAGCTCTAATTTCAGCTCCTAATTTCAGGTTCTCATATATAATTACTCCCTCTATGAGATCAGAGTGGAGGGTTTTCTGTTACCTTTGGCACGAGCTTTAATTTCAATCCTCAGATTTCCAAAATTCTAATTTAAACTGCAGAGCAGCACAGCTACGATCAGCTTGTTCTCTTGCAAATGGGGTTTATAATTTGCGAATCCCAAATGAAACAAATCATTTAGCTCAACTCAAAGAAGCCATTTTTCAAAATGAAAAGAAAAGCTTAAATACTATTCTGAGAACCTAATCAAGAAGTAGTGCAGAATTGTTCTTGAATTATATACCCAACGGCAATTTAAATCCACTCCTTTGGAGAAATATTAATAAGTTAAGTTTAAGAAATGGCAAAATGAGAGTAATTTGAAAGCTTGAGTTTCATTGTAGGTATTTTCCTTGGTTCATACAGAAGAAAAGAAACTTTACTGTTTGAAGTATGCAGCGCATCTTATTGTGTCAGTTTTTCCTGTACAAGAGAAGGATTCCATCTTCCATCTGAATCTCCAAGGTGCCTAAATAATCAAATTTTGAAAAACAACATTAGTTCTGTAAAGTTATCATCTTTCTTGTGTCCTGTCTACGCAGAAGACCAACCAGAACTATCAGTGACAAGAACAATCAGCTTTAACTAGATATAAAATGATAGGAAGATTGTCTTCCTGGGCAGTCTGAAATTAACATTCACCTTACAAGCAGAAAATGAAGGAAGGAGAACTATAGACAAATGGGGAAGAAATGTGAAGGCCTTTGGAAGATGGGAAATCAAGGTATTTGTAGTCATATAATCTTCAGGTAGAAGAGAGCAAACCTGAAAACACAAAGACACACAATCTGTCCTGGTGTTAGCCTCGGACTCTTGATGGAAGTCAGTGAAAGAGGTTGTGACACAAATTTTTCCTGGTGATAGTCGTTTAAATCAGCAAAATGCTCCACACTGAGTCTAATCTATTTGTCCCAAGAATCAACATTGTCCATTTGTCCCAAGAATCAACAAACAATGTCAACAAACAAACAATGTCAAACCATGAGTGTTAGCTCAAGTGTTGGAAATGTTGGTTATTTTAAAAGTATATGACAAATGTATTGCTATGAAAACTAGGAAAAGGAAAGACAGGAAGCAGGATATATGTGTGATATAGAGCCACCATTGTGGTCAACCCTGTTTGGGAGGGCACATTTTTCATCACTATAATTTATTTTGATTATTTTATGTAGGCCCAAGGAATGACCACTTAAAATAGAGGTCCTGGAGTATCGATGGGGGGCACTAGTGTCACATTTTCTCTTTCATGGAGCTATTTTTCTATAGCATGTATCACTCAATCAAATTTTATCTTGTAGTACATTTTGATGTGGCCAGAAGTAGCTATATTTGATAAAAATAAAGTTTTATTTTCAAAAAGTATGTCAGTATTCAGAATGTTCCAGAGGCCTTCCAGATCTCTGAGGGCACTGAAGAGTTTTGACAGCTCCAAATTATCTCCTTGTTCCAAGTAGAACAATCAGATCAAATAATGAAATAGATTTGATGACTCTAGAAGATCAAAGTATGTCTGAAACTTGAACGGGTAGTCTTTGCAACTCTGTAACCATGACACCGAAATGGAGTAAGATTTTTTTAGTGAATTGAGATGAAAACAAGAAGTATAGGGAGTCGAGTGGAAATTATTCTTTATAAAATCTAATATGAGTCAATGGAAAACTATGATTTTTATGGTGTGAATGTCTTCAAAAAGATTAGCAGATCCTGATAAATTGCAGCTTTGACCTACAATGTCAGACTTCAGTATCGACTCCTACTGAACAGACATGAGGAAAATTCAAGACAAGAGTTTAACAAAGGCAAACTGACTCAAACAGGAAAGAAAGCAGATTCAAAATGTACTTCTATGACTATACACCAGTGTTGCTTCAATGGACTTTAGTTCTCTTTCTATTAAAAGAGAGTATAATGTCAGTCTGCTGTATCTGAGGAATGAAGGTCACAGAGGATAGTGCAGAGAACCTATGCGGCATTTCATGCATGTGGGCTATGGGTGCAAGAGTTCTAACCTTTAATGTTTTCATTGTACCAATATTATATGTACATTATATGAACACTTGGACACATTTATCTTAAAGTTTTTTAAAAAGACTAAACATACTTCTAAGGAAAAAAGACATTCATTCTTCTACATGTCAAAACTTAAAAAATTCCTTTGAATCTCTCGTAGTACTCTTGTTCCTTCTTGACCTGCACTTACTTTGCAGTTCATCAGTTCTTTAATCATCCTTTTTATTACTTATGTGGCATAATTTTCATGTGTTTGTTAGTTTCAGAATAGTTTTAGAAAATAATTTGTATATTGACTTAACCATTTAAAAGGAAGCATTGAAATTATTTTAGTAGAATGCATTTATAAAACAATAATATACTTGATGATCATGAGCTAGTTCTATATTATGGCATAATAATCCTAAGTGAGTGTTTGTTATATGAAATATTAACTTCGTTATAACTATGTATATGCATACTCACAATGATAAAAATGGAGATTATTTGATATATTGTCTTGACACCCTTGCCCATAGATAATATGATTTGCTTTTAGTGCTGAGTTGAAAATTTTATATGCTTCAATATATGTACACATATAAAAACAATATTGGATATTAATATTAAATTATTAAATACACGCATATTATTTAATCAATACTTTGATGCATATTTATGACATAAATGCATAAGAATATGTTTGGTTAATAATATTTGTAAATACTATTATTACAGTATGAGAATCTTCAAATTAGTAATAAAAGAAAAAATAGTTATTAATACCTGGTCATACTGAGGCCCTCGTTAAGTTGAACACATTCCTAATAATCAAATTCAAACGTTAAGCATGGCTTCCAAATTATTAATTAGACTGATGCAACAAGATTATTACAAAGAAGAACTGAAGATAGGTATTTGTCTGTTCCAATATTAATATTTACATTAAGGTGATTAGTTGTATTTCAGACTAACATTCAGTGCTGCTTTTATCAAAATAATTTGTGACAAACTTTAAAAACAGTAATAAACACTCTTCATGACAATGAAAGACACTGTACATACTGCCAAATCATTTTGTTAAACCTTAGGAATAGATGTCTAGAAAAAAATGTCTTTCCAGTAGAACGTGAAATATTCCTCACACTCATTACGCCTTCAGGTGGAATTTCAATACTTCGTATTTGCATATCTATTGGGTACTTTCCATCCCTGTCCCTTTAATTGAACTGCATTTCTAATTCTGGATATGTAACATCTGCGTCAGACCCACTATGAATAAAGGCCTGGAAATTTAGAGCCGTTATGAATCCAAGCACAAATGAAGATAGTCCGGTGCACGGGCCTGCTGTCATCTCCCTGATGATTCCCGTCACAGTGCCCCCTTCCTGAATTTGTGGTTCTGTTCAAGTTGTAAATTTCTCTGTCTTTGAGAGATTGCCTGCAGGGTTGGTCTGTCTTTTTCAATTTGCACAGTAACTATTTCTTTGGCAAATCTCTTTTGCATAATGATGTTTATTTAATAAATTTCTTGTATTAGTTCACACACACATTGGTCGCTTAAACTTCAGTAATAAACTTTCTGTATCTTGGTTATTATCTCATTTCTTTATTATTCACAGTAGAAACTCACAATATTTATTTGTATTATACGCATACATTTAAATTAAAATTCTCATTTCCTATCCTGTCTACTTCAGTCAAATCACCTTTCATGTGCATCCTTTCCATTACGACTGCTTTGATCAAGGAAATTCTTACTTGAAATAATTGAAAGCATTTTTCTGAATTGTTTTCTAAAGCCTTATGAACTGTTTCCCTATATTAACTCAGTAATTTACCTATAAATAATTTTTTGAATAGGCTAAGAAAGAATTTTTGAACATTAAAAAATCTGCTATATACCTAAGTGTAATAAATAGGACACAGATGTGTATTTTATTGTTTCTCTAGTGTGAGAAACTGAAGATGTAAATGAAGTCCAGAGTGAATGGTGACATAGAAAAAATGGAAAAGGGATGAGAGAGGGGAGCAAGGGAAAGTAAATAGAGGAAAGAAAAATTTGATGGTAAATGGAAAAAAAATGGAAGATTATATGTATAGAAGGTGAGGGACTGAAAGGAAAACAGAGGAGTAGAAAAAATAAAAATCAAGATATATCATGCATGGGTGCAAATTCTCAGTGATGAAAGTTATCTGTCCTAAAATGTAACAATAAACTAAATTTATTAAAATTTCAAATAAATAAAATGCAATTTTCTTCATTCATGAAAAAAATATTGCTTTCTGTCATGGTGTAAGTATGAAGAATCCTCCCAAATGCATACACTGAGGATTTGATCTAAAACACAACACGGTTCAGAGGTGAGGTCCAGAGCAACAGGATCCTATGGGAACTGCCTTCCCTACTGCATCAGTCTGCTAGTGAGCTCAGTGCTAAGTAGCAGGTGGGGAGGTGGAGCACAGATGGAGGAAGTAGGTTGTAAGGGATAAGACTTGGAAAGATGTTTTCTTCTACATCTTAAATTTGACTTCTCCCTTCTCTCTCATGACTTCTAAGTATGTAACTAGGTAAGCTTTGTTCTGCTACTCAATGCACCATAATATTCTGTTTTGCCACCGCCCTGAAAGCCATGGTACCAGGAGACCATGGACTGAACCATGGAGTGAAATGAACCTTGCGTCCACCACTTAGTTATTCTCAGTGATTTTGTCCTACCAATACAAACCTAAAACAGATGTAACTACCAAATATAATTCATGAAAAGACTATTTGCCTATTACCACTCTAGTGGAAAAAATGTATAAAATATATATTCATATGTATGACGCCAACCTATTTTGTTCCATTGTTCTGTACCTATACCAAAAAGAAACTTAAATTAATCTTTCAAGAAGCATGAATTTAAAACTTAATTCTATCATTTTCTTGTTAATATTATCATAATAGTCAATTATATTTTCATATAATTTCTAGAGCCATTTTGTAATTTTTATCTCAATATGGAAATTGATTTTGATGGATATTAAAATGAATTCAAAGATCAAATTAAGAAAATATAGAATTATAATACAATTTTCCAACACAAAAAAGAGTAAAACATACTAATCTAGATCTTATAGAATTAATTTCTATAAAATATTGCAAATGTGTTATTCTATGTTATTAATAAATACTTAGATGTTCCCTGAAAGCAATTAATAAATTCAATGTTCAAAATAATTAAAATAAAGCAACAGTATTTTTGTTGATCTTGATCAAATCCCCCAAAATAATATCCACAAATTAACTCAAAAGTATGTATTTTCCTTCTACCTGTCTAGTATATCTGATTTAATTTGTGATTCATATCTTGTTGTACATTTCAAGACACTTGGAATGCTATTGAGTTGTAGACTAGTAAATAGATTTGTTTTCTCCTTACTGAATGAAGGGAGTAAACGTTCAATATTGCTATATTTAAAGATATATTTAATACATAAGAAAAACTTTGTGTAAAGGTCTGTAAGAAGATTAAGGATGCTCTTTCCGATTCTTGTTTGCATTTTGTTCTTTGGTGTGTGGGACTGAAACCAGGAACTTTTCACTGAATGATGTACCCAGCCGTTTTCTTGTTCCTTTGTTTTTGTAGTTATTTTAAATGAGAAAACCTAATGACTTTCTCTATACTTTCACATATTTATATGTATAGAATTTTCTTCCAGCAAAATAAACATATTAAAATGAGTAAAAATAGAAGTGAATATCCATAAAGAATTATTTACTAAAATGAATAGAAAATAATTTGAATTCATAACACCCAAAAACAGCCAATACTTACAGGAAAATTCTAACATATGTCAAGTGAAAAAGCTGTGCATAAAAATTATAACTTGAGATGGGAAAATTTATTTTGATTCATACATCAGAGTACTAGATTAATAAAATTAAAACATGCAGAAATAAATATACAATATGTATTAATAATTGTAAATAGAGGACTGATTTCACAAAAATATTTGAGAAAGAAACAAACTTGTCAGTGTAAACTATTTTTGCAAAACACAATACAAGACTCTTTGAAAGCTTGAGGAAATTGATAAATGCTTTGCAAATACAGGTACCAAATTCTTCTACAAAAAAAAAAAGAGGCTTAGTGTAATGGTTTCAAATAAGCAAATTAAAAAATGAGTTTACCATCTAGTACTGTTCATTATCATTTTGTATATTTATATGATAATACAGTTATTTTACTTGTTAATCTTTCTGTTCAAAAAACAGGTAATTTTTCTATCATTACTCTTCTGTAGAACATTTTTTTAATCTGTGACCATAATTGAATCATTAATATAATGTAACTAGAGAAATTTAAATCAGGTATTGATTACATATATTAAAAGTGTAATATGGTTTTCAGAATATTTGCAAAATTATTATTTCTTGCCACTATTTAAATCTGAAATCTATTGATTTAACTATTATATAAAATTATATATAATTTCATTAATGGGATACCATGTGTATTTTAATAGTACATGGTATAATGTTCAAATTAGGCTTCAGGTATCCAGTGCCATGACATTTATCATTTATGTGTAATTTAAACATTTCCAGTCTTTAAAAAGAGTTTTTCACACAAATAGTGCATCCATTGTTACAGTTTTTCAAAGCATATCCTAAATTAACATTACCAGTAGGCAAGTTTTTATCTACTAGAATATGCTGTTTCTGTACATTGAAATTTCTTCTCCGTTTCTGGCATTTAATTTAAAGTTTGCTAGAAATTTCCACACTATATCACATGAATAGTCATATTTTTTAGTTCTTTACATTTTTTGTCTTTTCATGATTTGTTCAAGACATGTTTTGTCATATTATTTCTTCTTTTTAATTCATTTTTTCAGTTATACATGATTATGTCATTCAGTTATACATGATTATGTCATTCATAATGATTTTAATCGACTAAAATTTCTCAATTACTCATTGCAGAATACACCCACTTCTCTGTATGAGTTGTGAGCTCTTTTTGTCTGATCACCATAAATGTTCATGAAGTCTATTTTTATAACTCC
>PVIR01013906.1:28656-41441 GCA_004026965.1 Petromus typicus | reverse complement strand
ACCCCGTGGTGGCCCTGCCAGTGTCCAGTCAGCAAAAACGCAACGAGCACTTCTTCCCAGTTGAGAGAGGTGCTTTGTTTGTCTTGGTATGGTGCTGTGGACATTTTGCCAACTTTTTATTTCCCCACTGTGGGAATCTGGGCATTTAACACCAGACAGAGACACTTTGGTGGGGACAAAGAAGGTGTTTTGACCTCCTAACCTCTTGCATGCAGAAGGCTCCCCTTCTCTGGCCTTCTGCTGATTCTCACAAACTCCAACTCCTCACTTCCTGCTCGCTGCTCTTGGCCCAAATCTGACAGCCCATGTCAGATAAAGAAACAGTGGCATCTGAGAGGAGAGACGTGGCACCCAGTGTCCTCCCGAGGGTAACCTGCAGAGTCAGCTGTCGCTTCTTACCACATACTCCATTTAGGAGCTGGGGAAATGGGTGTGACGAGAAACTAGAACCGTACCAGAAGAAACTGAAGCAACTCCCGGGAGAGCTCACTTGTGGGGGCTTGGGATCCGTTAAAAGTCTGAGTTTTTGATGTCTGCTTCACAGCCAGTGACAATGAATGTGCCATGTAGCCCAAGAGTTCCAAGTACTGAAAACAATCACTGTATGTTTTACTGTAATGTGCACCTTCCGTGAAAAGTGCTTTACAATGCTGGGATAGATGCAAAGTAATACTCAGTTGGAGAGAACATTTTGATATGGAAAAATCCGAGTTCAAGCCCCAATCCTGAAAATTACCAGTTGCCTCCAGAGCCTCAGCTTTCCTACCTGTAAAAACAAGAATAATAATGGTTCCTTCAGTAAATTATTCCTGTGCATTTCTTTTTCCTAAGAACACTTCCGTGAGCTGGGGTGGCAGCTGTGAATGAAGCAGGCAGACTTTGCTGTCATGAAATTCATATTTTGGTGGGGGGGGACAGACAGCAAATATACACAATGTCAGGTGGTGACGTGACAGGTCTTTGTAAGAAGATGGTAAAAAAAAAAAGATGTTAATGAACCGATATTTGAGCAGAGACTAAAGTGAAGAACTGACCCGTGTGAACTGTAGGCAGAAGAGCTCTCCAGACAGAGAGATCCAGGCCTGAGGAAACAGCCTCAGGTGACTAAGGATCAGCAGGGACACTGGTGTGGCTGAAAAGACCTGAGGGAGAGAGGGGCAGAAGTAGGAGGTGAAGTCTGGAAAAGGCCTTGAGGGGAAGGCAAGAAGGAGGCCTTTTCTCCAGAGTGCTCGAGTGGTAGGGAGCCATAGAAGGTTTCTGAGCAGAGGAGTAATAGGATCCTGGACAACAGACAGAGAAAACATCCGGGTAGGAGAGAAGTTCTTTGAATCTGGGTGCTAGTGGAGGAGACAGAGAAGTGGTTAGACTCCAAAAATGCATAAAAAGCAGAAGCTGCAGGATTTGCCCTGCAGTTGAAATGTCAAGTGTAGAGTGACTTCACAACTTCAGTCCTAAAGGATTAGAAGAACAGAGTTTTGTTTGGTGGAGAAGTCTGAGGGAGATGCTGCCTTTGGGAAGACACAGAAGTCAAGTGTTGGGCACCTTAAACGTGAGAGGAAAGAGAGCAGGTGACTGACTGTTCATATCTGCATTTCAAGAAAAAGATCAGAGCTGTGTATGCGAACTTGGGCATCAACAGCACAGAGACAGTTTATATCCCGGCCACGGAACAAGGTCCTCCAGTACTAAGGTGAAGCTGTGTCCTTCACATGAGTGTGAAGATCAAAGAGCTACCCCAGAGAAGGGATTTGGAAACCACCTGTGCCATATACATGGGAAAGATGAACTCCATCAATATGGCAAAGGACAAAGGTGGCCAGGTTTAAAAATGCACATGCGGGTAGAGGTACAGTGCGAGGATACCTGTGCCTGGCCCACTTCCTCTCTCTGTAAGGTACTGCTGTCCCAGAGGCTGGGGGGCTCCTGCAGGGTCACTCGGGCCATCTGTGGTTGAGCTGAGCTGCGCTAGAACCAAGAATCTCCCCCTGCTGGGTGCTGTTTGTACCCGACACACCTGCTCAAGTTTACTGCTCCACCGATCACTCACTCTCTCTCTCTCTCTCTGTCTGAATCTGTTAACCAGAGCCAAGTAATTCTTCAAACAGAAATCTAATTATATCGCCTTGTGCTTTTACACATGCTATTTCCTCTGCCTGGAATACTCTGTGTCCTCCCACTTCTCCGTCTAGCAAATTCCTGCCCCATCTCCCATCCTTGGCTAGAATGGCCCTTTCCAGAGAAGGCATGCCTGCCCTCTCTCCCGGTGAGGGGTCACTGGTTCTCCCAGCGCCTGTGCTTTTGGCCTGTGGTGGTCCCTCTGTGCTCTGTGATCGGTCCGGCTTCTCTGTGGCCCGCGTGTCTCTACTGTGACCTTTCCACCTATTGTAGTGAGTGACACTTAAATGGGAAGGAAGGAAGGAAGGAAGGACGCCTCTCACATGAGTTAGGCACAATGGCAAAGCTGTCATCCAGTGACACTTCACTTCCTCTGACCCGAATGTGCTTTTGGTCACGAAGCAGCAATGACTGCTGCGATGGGAATTCGCTTCTTCTCTTTGCCATCTTCAGGCGCTGTGAGCAGGGGATTCTGGGACCAAGACATAAGCGACTGCTGCTTTTTTGTTTTCAATTTTCTTTCTTCTATCAGTATATGACCAGCTGTTGTTTGCCTTTTGCTGGAAGGCAAGATTTGTGCTTGTGCCTGGGCTATGCATAAACACACACGCATGTGCGCGTACACACACACACACACACACACACACATTACAGATACACAGTGAGGTCTTTCACCTCCCTGGAGAAGTTGCACTCTTATTTTTCAGAGGTAGCTCCATCACCCAGGTAATAGTCTCAGGTGGAAAGGAAGAGTTAGCCTTGTGCTTCCAAATTTTTTATTTGTTTCTTTGTTTGTTTTGCTTTGTTTTTGAGACAGGGTCTCACTTTGTAGTTCAGGCTGGCCCTGAGCTCAGCCTCCAACTCACATCACAGCAATCCTCCTGCCTCTGCCTCCTGAGTGCTGGGATGACAGGCGTGAGCCACCACGCCCGGCACTGTGGTATGTGGTACTGGTTGCTGCTGGGTGTGAGTCTCCATACCCAGTACTGTATGTGGTTACCAGGGGATTGAACCCGGGTCCTTGAGCTTGCAAGACAGGCGCCGGAACCACTGAGCCAAATCCCGGCCCTGTGCTTCCAAATTTGCTGTCCTTGAACTTGAGAATTTGTACTTCTTAACTACTGGAACCTTAACTCAAGGTAAGTTTGGAATTTCTAGGTTAAGAGTGAATTCTAAGAACTCCTTCCCACCCACAGCTCTTCAGCTTGTTTGTTTTGGATAATTCTGTACTAACTGCTGTATTTACATTCTGCTTAATTAATAGTGCTTTGGTAGGTGGAAAATTGCTGCTAATATCAGTGATTAGTCTACAGGTTATCACAAAGGGTAAGAGGAGGTGCCAGGAGCTGCTGGTGTTGGGATCAATGTTCCAGATTTTGTTTCAAGTGCATGATTCAGATTCGCACCAGGCTGCGTTTGCTGAATGCCAGGGGACGCCTGGAGTAGGTGGGAAGCTAGGCCAGTGGAGAAACTGTCCCTCCTTGAGCTCTCTTTGTCTTGAGAGCCCTTGAGTAATCACTGTTAATCAATACGATAGAGCAGGACACAATTAATATGAATTAGCTCCCTGCCACAAGCTGCCCCGCTCGGCGCTCTGCGTCTCTGGGTGTCCCCCCTTCTCCGTTCCCATTTCTCAAGAGGAAGGCTGCCCTCCAGGGGACCCCCAGGCCTCACTTTGCCAATCTGCCTTCCAGTTCATTCATAAGTTGGCAAAGGACACTGGGAAGGAGCGTACCGTGAGGGTGGGGAAGGAAAAAAAGGGGAAAGGATGCAAACACGGTGGAAGGAGAGGTGTGAAGGATGGACAAGATGGCCAATGCTTTTCAAGAGACAGCGGCAGTGATAGAACCGACCAGACAATCGGAGAGATTTCCTGTTCACTTCCCAAGCCTGCAGTATATGGAATATTGTCATGTTTTTGTTCTACTCTAAACATGCCTCCATATTGCACAGACAAAAACAATTCCATGGCCTCCAGGGAATGGGGGTAGCTACTCGGAAAGAGTGCAGAGAGGGCATCAGGAGGCTGCCTAACCCGGCTGGGACTCTGGAGAGTGGCTTCGGGCGTCCAGATCTCACTGTCCTTCTGTGGGACGTGTCAGGTCAGCACACTGTGAACAGCCTTTTCCAGGGTGAGTTTCACCCCAATATCACCTGCACGGGCCACCAGACTGGTGCGCTCCCATTTCCTCTCTATTTTCTTTTTCTCTGTACCCCTCTCCTCCGTCCAGAATGGATTTTGCCTTTGCAAATTCCTCTTCATCCCACACATTATGAGTTTCAGCATTTCCGGCCTCTAAGACCTTTGCCTCTGAGATCTTGCACTATCTCTTCCCACAGCACCTCATAAACACCTTTCTTGGATTCTGTCCCAGAGGTCAGACGCAGCGGGGCATCCGTCCATAAGTCTCCAATCTTCTGCTTTCTCTGAAATTTCTGTTACCCAGAATTTTTTGTAAAATGCTCCGCGCGGGCCTTGTTCTAATTCTCCACTTTCTAACCTTCTAGAAGTCCTCTAGTGTTTTCCTTTCTCTGATTTAATCTAGTTTTACTTCACAGTTTTCTTTGTCTCTTAGAATCATACTTCTCTGGGTTTAAATTTTTAAGTCTTTTGTCTTTTTTCATTCATTCTCTTAGGTCATCTTTTTAAATGTTTCAAATACCTTTTCTGTTCGGCAGAGGGCTCCCTTTGTATCCCTCCGGCAGCCCAGGCAGCTAGGATCCGAAGCCTGCTCCCCAGTGAGTCCCCTCCCGCCTTCCACCTTTCCGAAGCACTAGATCGCTTCAATTTGTAAACAGTTCCGCCCGGCTCGGCGAGCCTGCGCTGCAGCTTCCCTCCCCGCCGGGTACAGGCTGCCGCTCCCCGGACTGCTCAGCCCTCGGATGCCCTCCCGGGGCTTCTACGTTGTGGTCTTGCTCGCTGCAGCCCCTGCGCGTCCTTCGCCACTCTGCAGGGTGCATATCGCCAAGCCCAGTTTACAGCTGAGGAAACTGAGGCCCGAGGAGGTTCTCTGAAGGTCGCTCTCAGCCCAGCCTCACATACCGACACTGCAGTTCCCAACGCGCCTCTTGCTTGGTTACGCGGTCCTTTTCCCCTTCCAATCCGCACAGGCAGCTCCTAGTTAATAGGGCTGGGGAACTGGGGAGCCCAGCCCCGGGGGGTTGGGTCGTCAGGCCCCAAGTGTTGGGGTGATTGGAGGTGGGGGTGTCCGAGGGCGATTAGGCGGGACGTAGCGAAGGTGACAAGTACTCGGGGTCCTGACGGGGTGGGGGGTGGGCTGAGGTTCACCTCGCGGTAACACACTTGGCGGTCCGGGGGCCGGAGTCGGGCGGCAGACCTGGGGACGCAGGCGCCCCCTCGCGCTCTCCCGCGCGCCTCGGGCTGGCGGGTGCCGCGCCCGCCGCCGCAGGTCCTCTCCAGCCCCCTCCTCCCGCGCTCCCGCCCCCTCCCCTGCGCCCACCCCTCCCCCTCCCTCCCGCGCCCTGGCTCTCCTCCTCCCGCCGTCTCCGGCGCGCCGGGTCTGGAGCTAGTTGGAGCGCGGGGGTTGGTGCCGGAGCTCAGCTCCGCGGAGCCCGGCGGGTCGGCCGCGCATCAGCGGCTACTGGACCAGCCGGAGCGCAGCGGGCGCGGCCCGGGGCCGACTGCACCGGACGCGGGGCCCAGGGCCGGGCGCCCTTCTCGCGCGGCTACCCGGTTCCCAAACGGGCCGCCAGCACCCGGTTTGGCCGCCCCGCTCCGCCAGGAGCCGCGAGCCGCCGGAGCCCGCACCTGCGCGGCCGCTAGGAGGTGAGTCCCGGAGCCCCGGGCGCTTTCCCCGGCGGGCTGGGGCTGCGAGTTGCAAACTTCAGCAACTCGAGTGGGTAGAGGGTCGGGGGCCCGAGGGCACCGGCAAGTTGGAGGCAGTGGGGCTGCAGGGGAGGGAGGACGGAGCGCGCCTCGGCTTCGGCACCGCGCGGCTCCGGCGCCCCCGGCGCGGCTGCTCCGATCCCCATGCCCCTGGCCCTCTCCGGGCTGCGACCGGCGCATCGGGGCTGCAGGCGCGATGGGGACCCAGGGCCCGGACTGGAGCGGAGCACCGAGGAAGGCAGGGCTGGGAGAGAGCGGGCAGAGGCGCGGAGAGCGGGCCGAGATGGGGAGGCGGCGAGCGAGCCGGCGAGGACACGAGAGGCGCGTGGGACGTGCGGCCGCTCGGAGTGTGAAGTATCGGGCTCGGGGGCCGCCCAGACCTCGCTCCCGGACACCCCGGCCCTGGCCGGGCCCCTCGGAGCCCACGCTCCACCCGCAGGGCTCCAGATCGGGTGGCTGGGGCCCCGCGCTCCTGCCTCGGCGGGTGGAGAGGGGCGAGCGGCGACCTCCGGATTTATTTTTCTCATGGTAATTTGTCTTTGTGGTTGGGGCTGCCCATTCACTTTCCGCTCACGTAGAGCGGGAGATCCAGCGCGGAGGGAGGGCGGGGGCTCGGGGAGGGATGGAGACCGCGAGGGGATCGGGACCCGGGCGGAGCCGCGAACGAAGTGGTCGCGGGGCCCGCGGAGGACGGAGCGAGGCGGGGAGGACGGGAAGAAGCGGCCGGCTCCTCGGCTCGCCGCAAACTTTAAACGAAGAGACCACCTGAGGCGCATCTTGCCCCTTCCCGTCCCCCCCGCGAGGCCGGGTGCTCGGCCGCCTCCCCCCGCCGAGACGCGCAGGAGTGAGCCCCGAGCTCGGAGGGGAAGGGGTGAGCGCAGGAGCCGCCCCCGCCCCCGGCCTCTGCCTCCGGGTGCAGAGCTCCGAGCGGCCCGCCGCGCTGTGGGGCCTCCTTCCGCGCGACGCAGTGGGACTGGGGGTTGGAAGCTTGCCACGTCTAGGACCTACCACGACCTACCTTCTCTGGCCCTCACCCTCGTCCGTGCTCCCCAACTCCTACGAATCCGACCTCCTTCCACGTTTCTCCTCCTTCTCCTCCTCTTGATCTTCTACCGCTCCTCGCCCTCGGGCGGCGGCTCCGCCTCCCTCCCCATCCCCTTTTCCCCTCATCCTCCACCAGGTCCTCTTCCAGTCCTTCTCTTCATATTCGGAAGTGTCCTGTCACCTTTTCGGAGCCGGGACAAACGACCTTGAGGATGCCGAAGATGCGAACTTCGGCCCTAGAGCTGGACCTCAAAACTAGGAAGAAAGGGAGACAGAATTAAGAGGCAGCTTGGAAAGAAACCGCCCTGTCCCAAATCTGGGTTCCTAAGGGAGGAGGAAGGGGGATAAAATATGGCGGAGGAGAGAGCTTGGTTGTGGATCTCAGGAACCTTTTAGGTACAAGCTGCCAGTGTACCGTGTTCTGTGGTAGATACTGGTAGACAGAGAAGGGTACAGGGCCGAGCTCCACCCGAAGAGGCTTGCCCGATGCGCCTGTTCCATCCCAGACACTTGTAGGTGCATTTGAGGAGGAGATGGTGAGAGTGTGAGGGGAAAAGGCTGGGTGTGAAGAGGAGGTCTGAGGAGGCCTCAGCAAAGGACTGGCTAAAGACATCTCATGTTTCCGGTAGAACAGAGTGGGCTTGTTGAGTCTGGCTGGAGAGGGGGGAGCCAGCACCCCCTTCCCCAGCAGCTGCCTTTGCAGGAGAAGACCTGGTAGGGAGGAGTTCGCTTACCACTACAGCAGACCAGAAAGGCAGGAAAGCCTGGAGGCCCAGCTTGACTCTGTGGTTTGCCGTCTCCACATTGGGGTTAAGGAAGCTCAGGAATCTGTGGACTTAATGTAAACCTCCTGGCCTGTGTAAAGGTCCTCCTAGTAGCGACTTCTTATGGGGGCTCAAAGCTGGAAGGGGTCTTGGAGCTTGTCCAAATAAGGGGACTCTCGATCTCGGATGCTTACCCAAGACAACCACGTGACAGTGTGTTGAGTGGCCTGACCTGTGGACAACTGTCACATTCAAAGTCAAACTGGCCAAGGGGAATGGTCAGAGCAGCCCTCCAGCACTTTGACTTCCAATATCTATAGATGAGGAAGTGTATTTTCAGTACTGGAGGTGGATCCCTGGTCTTTTTCAGTGAGCTACATCGCCAGGCCTTTTAATTTCTATTTTGAGACAAGTTCTTGGTAAGTTGCCCAGGCAGGTCTTGAGCTTGTGATCTTCCTGCCTCATTTTCCCTCAGGTGTGGGATTCTAGGTGTGTACCACTGCACCTAGTTTAGATTTAAAAAAAAAATTAAGGTTCTAAGGTGCTCCATTTATGTGATTGTCTCCTTGTTCCTGGGAGATTGGTTCCAGTGTCCCATCTCTGACTGGTTGGACCTCTGGCTTGTCTTTATCTGCAAGGCCCCCTGGGATTTTTTGAAAGAAGAACCATCTTGTTTTTTATAACTCTGAGCAGATCACATCCATTGATACCAGTTCTAGATGTAGCACTAAGACTGAAACTCAGTTCTGTCTGCTTTCCCATTAGGAGCCTAGTGAATACAAACCAATTACATTTCCTACAGAAAAGAAAAGAAAATCCAGTCACTTTCCATTTCTTCTGATGTAACAAAGCCTTATTTGGGTTTGATGGGTTTGATGAGGAAAGACTAGAAGGTCACATGAGGTGTTCTGGGACCCCAAGGAACACCCAGAAAGTCCTGTGTCCTCCTGTGCGTCCAAAAAGGAGAGAGTGGCAGGTATTTGTGGAAAGGGTGAAGTTTGCTGGATGGAGTATGTGTATTCATGAAGAAGATGCACTTGGGTTGAGTTATTTGGAGCAGTGACTTCATGGTATGACCATGGTCAGTCTTGGTCCTTCTATATCCTATAGGGAAACCTGAGACGATGGCAGCCCACACGGCCACCAATCAACCAATCCACTGTTTTCACTAAGCATCAAGGCGACAGAGTGCACATAGAGGACAAAAGGACACAAAGTGCAGGGTTACCTTGTCAATCACCTGAAAGGACCCCATGCTGAGTTTTGGTGCCCATTACCCAATCTCCCTTCCCCTGACTGTGGCCAGATGTCCCCACGGTTGTCAAGTTTTGGCTTTGTTGCCTGGGTGTAGGATAGATGAGACTGAGAGGCAATTAGGTAATGTGTTCATGAATACTGAGCACTGGTTATATGCCAAGCACCATGCAAAGAGCTATGGAGACAGTAATAAGTAAGCATACATCTCTGATCTTTTTGTGTAGTGGTATATCACAAAACACAATTGTCAATGTTGCCTCCACATTTGTAATGGAACTAGCTCTGTGTGTGTGTGTGTGTGTGTGTGTGTGTGTGTTTGCATACATGATCACCTAGGTGACTTGACAGTTACTGTGCACTGTTTCCAGAGAAGCCTCACCTTAGCTGGTCCTGGGTTAGTCGTGTTGTCTCCCCGCTTCAGGTTTCACCCTTGACAAGTGGAGTGAGCACCTCCTTTATGCCTGCGGTATAGATGAAGCAAAGCCAGGCATCTGGGGATGCTAGCTTTAGGGGGGAGGGGTCTTGGTTATTTATACTTGGGGTCTGACCCTGTTCTTCCCCTCATAGAGTTACATTCTCCTAGTCTATCTTCATTTCTCAATAACATGAGTGTATGACGTTAGATGTATCGGAGGTAATTACTTATAATGAATGAGTTTTCCTTGTGTTCAGATCTTTGCATTTGAAGTTAGCCATCACTAAGTGGCTATAAATTTATGACCATAAATGACTACTTTGCTTTAAATATATGACAAAAGCCAAAGCAAGGATCTTTTTTTTTTTTTTTTTTTTTTGGTGCTGGGGGTGGAACCCAGGGCTGGCACATACTAGGCAAGCACTTTACCACTGAGATGTACCCCAGCCCCAAAGCACCTGTTGTGACTAACGAAGTTTCATTGCGTTGTCCAGACTGAGCCCTTCTGTAGCTCCTGTGGACAGCACCCGGAGCGTCATGGCAGAATGCTTTACTCCTCGAACATCCTTTCCCGTGGCTTTGGTTCCGTGACAGCTGCTTAGCCGAGAGCCAGTTCTCTCATGGGTGATCTGGAAAAGGATTTTGTGCGTGCCAGCCTCTTTCTCAGATAGATCTCCTCCAAGATTCTCCTTCTGAGAAATTCTCCTTGTAACTGGTTTGAACGCGAGCAAGTGGCAAGGAGAAGTTCCAGCTGGGAGCAGAGTTCCGAAGGGAAGGGGAGGGAGTGCTGGGTGTCTGTGACTCTGCCATGCCATTTCCCTTTCCTTCTGCTCAGTGCTTTGCTTTCCTAAGCTGAGTGTGAGAAATGCAAACTAAGACTTGCAGGAGGTACGCTATAATCCTGGAATGGCCAGGGGCCCACCAAGGAGAAAGTATAGCCTTGGTGGCTTGAGAGTGAGTGAGAAAACAGAAGAAGCTGGTTTTCTGCACCATGTTCTCATGGCGGAAATAGGAGGACAGAGCCCTGGCCAGCTGTTGGGCTTGGGAGGGAACTGACACTAAGCATACCTCCCAACAGTTGGTCTGCATCTCCTCTTCCACTTTGACTTCAAATGGGAAGACAAGGATTCCACTTGCAGTACTTGAAAGCTTCAAAGGCAGCTCTGCGTGTGCTGAGTCCTGGCATAACACGGCCTTCATTGATCTGCCTCTCATAAGGACGACTTAATCAAACCAGCACATGCAACTCGTTTGAATTTGAAGCCTTGTCAATATTAACAGAATATCTTTGCATTTGAACCAGGGACGTCTCCGGCTGGCATCTTCTGTGAGAGGAAAGGTTGGTTCTTGGAGGATGAGTGGTGACCATCTGTTCTACTTGTCCCCTGAGGATCAAATTAGAGAGCTAGGTTTGAACACGGAGGGAGGAGCCTGCCTGGGTCAGCAGTGAGGGAGGCTTCCCCACTTGAGTGCTTCCACCAAACCATCAGATCCTTCACCTATTAAAACAACCGTGAGAGATTACACTCTCGTCTTTGTTTTCCAGAAATGGTTCTTTCACTTTTGTTGTGGATTATTTGTGGGGAATGTTTTGACCTAGGCCAGTTTCCACCTACACCCTCTTGCACCTTCAGAGAGTGCATTCTGTTGCTGGCTGTTGAGGTGTGTGTGTGTGTGTGTGTGAACACAGAACTAGCAGGTAAGTGCCCTGCTGAATGGGCACGCTGGTCTGGTCACTGGGTTATCAACACACTATTCCTCTTCCAGAACTGACATGAGGCCCCCGGGGAAGTAACCGCAGGGAATGGCAGTGGTGTCCCAGTTGGGACCCAGCCCCTCGTGCCACCCTCGCTGGTGCCACCCTTGCTGGCCTACCTGAGCCAACGCTCCCTTCCGACTGCCACTGCCACTGTCCCAAAGGCTGCCCCAGAATCCTGCTGTGTGGAGTGCAGAAGAGCTGGGGTTGCCCCTTAATTATTCAGAGATGAGTGGATCTAGTGTGCAAAGCACCCAACACCCAGCCCAGACCTCTTCTTCCCCTTCTTTTGGTGCCTTGGGTAATTCTATATCTGCAGTGAGAAGCTGGGAGATCTTATCATTTAATACCAACTGTTGTTTGTAGCAGCCTGTTCCCTCTGCTTCTCTTCCCTGGAGGCGCCTGAGGAGATTGCATGCCCTCCAAGATGTCTCCTCTACCCAAAGCAGGCTACTTTTAAGGTCCACACATTACTCTGCTGGCCGGTGTGTATTTCTGCCAAAAGCAGGACAGAAGAGGAAAATACCACTAGCTCCTGCTCATGCAGGGTCAAGTCCCTGTAGATCCGAGGATCCTGGTTTTCATTCTTTCTCCCTTCTAGCTGTTACCTTGGTGGAATTAGGGGTCTGAAAGTATAGAGCCATGTCGCTTCCACACAGGACAGATCTAAGGAACAACTCTGTTAACGGCTGCCATTTTCCTGCCCCAGGCACTATTTCACGTTGCCACCTTTTCCCTTCTAGAGTGAATCTTGTTGTGCTGAGTGTTGGGGACAGAGAAGACGGACTGTGCCGGCCTGAGCAGCTTCCAGTTAGACCGCTGCATGTGGGCACCTGTGGCTTGGGGCAGCAAATTCACTGGTTTCCTAAGAATCACCTGGAGAGTTTTTATAAATATTCATAAATGCCCATCCTTTGTTCCCCAGTGAAGTTAGATGTCCTGAGGGTAGAGCCTGGGCATTGGCATTTTGGGGGACTCTGCTATGCAGCCCTCATTGAGAGCCACTGACCTAAATCTTTTCTAGTCTCATCTGCCCTACTAGTGGCCTGGGAGCCTCTGACCCCTCAGCCCTCAGAACACCCAGGTTCTTTCTCATGAGTCTCAGCTCTGGCTCCTGGCATCCAGGTGACAGCTGCTGTCTGTGTTCCTGGGTCCTGAATTTAGTGACTTTTTACTACACACTGATTTGGGAGCTCCTTTCCAGTATAATTTTATGGGGCTTTTTTGTATATGCATATGCATATATAATGTACATGCATATACAAAAATAATGCATATACATTCAGTGCTTTAGCATATTTCTAGATCTGTATGCACCTAAATTGTGATCATATTGCCTAAGCTATTGCATAAGCAGACTTTTTCATTTAACAATATATTGTGATAATTTCCCTCATCTTGAGGTGTTCCACCAAAATTCATTTTATAATAGATGCCTGTATTCTATCATACGAGTGTACTATGATTTATTTCCCAAACCCTCTGGTTGGATATTTAGATCATAAGCCATTTTTCACTATTATAAATAATGCTGCTGTGAACATCCTGGTACCTAGATCCATGGGCCTATTGATGACTGTTTCCTCA
>PVIR01013906.1:0-28556 GCA_004026965.1 Petromus typicus | reverse complement strand
GTGCCTTAAACACACCTATTATTCTTTTTTTTTTTTTTTTGGAGACAGGGTCTTGCTTTGTAGTTCAGGCTGGCCCTGAGCTCAGCCTCAAACTCGAATCATAGCAGTCCTCTTGAGTCTCCACGCCCAGTAGGGTATGTGGTTACCGGGGAATTGAACCCGGGCCCTTGCACTTGCAATACAGGTGCCGGCACCACTGAGCTAAATCCCCGGCCCCACACACCTATTATTCTTGCCTGCACTTTCCCTGTGGGACAGCTGAAACCTTGAGAGATAAAGCAGTGTGCCTAAGGTCACACAGCTACATAGTAAGTTGTAGCAGTGGGATTTAAGTACAGAGCCCAGACACTTTACTACATGTATATTTCTCCATCCTCTTGGGTAACTGTCGGTTGAAATGTTACTAGATTGTTCACATATGCTGTATCAGCCTGTAGACACGTATTGTGCCTTTTTCTAGCAGAAAAGGGGTGCTTCTCACAAATGGCAGAAAAGTGGGGGTGCTCTTCATCAATGTCCTTTCATTGTTTCCTTTGATTATGTCCTAGCCCCCCTTTCCCAAATACCCTGTGCTACAAAATATTTCTTGCCTTTTTATTGACCAGCTGCCAAGATCCCAGCATACCTTACAGCTGAGCAGGTCCAGGTTGGGACACATTTCTATTACAGCTTCCCCAGCAAGTCGGAAGAATTTAGACACTGCTTTCCCAGGATGGATTATAAAGCTGTCAGGGAGGCATGCTATTGTAATGATGGGGGATAGGCTGTCTGACTTCTTTCGGAAGTCAGATATTGCTTGGATATATTCTTGGATATATTCTTCCATTCCTGTCTCTGTAACATTGTCATTGCTGAGAAGGTCAAGAAATGGCAACTGAAACTGTCCTGCTGATTCAGTTCTGACTGTGACCAAGAACGAGGTGGTGATGTGACAGAATGCGCAGATGAAAGAGAACACATCAACCTGGCATTTATAATGGCCAAGAAAAGAGATAACATGTCCAGAGACCTTTCTGTGACTGTAGAAGGCTGGCTTCGGCACGAATGGTTTTACAACTGTGTGTTCCAGATGGGAAGACGGCTTGTGGCAGGTGAGCTTCTGAAAAATGAAGCTTCACATTTTTATCCTAAACTTTGATGAAACCTGAGTAAGTGAGATTATCAAATATGTTGATGAGAAGACCATGATGGACAGTTTCTATAAAAGATGGGATAAAGAATTAAAAAATGATCTCAACAGACTGGAATGCCAAGTTTAAACTAACAAGATGGAGTGGAACAAGGGCAGATGGAAAGTCGCATTTAGATTGCAGAAATTAATTACTCAAGTTCTTGAGGGGGCTGGCAGTGGGGGCAGACCTCACTTGGCTGAGATCCCAAGAAACAGGTCTGAGGGGATTAATGGTAAATAGGCTCCGCAGGAGCTGAGGACAAGGTAATGGAGTTGCTCAAAACAGCACCGTCTTAAGAAGCATTCAGAAATGCAGGTCCCAGATTGGGTTCCTCACAGTCATTCTCTGCTTCTTCCTGGATCTGGGTTGTAAAGGGGACTGTCATTCCCAGCTGCGATTAGTGATGCACGCACCTGGCATCAGGAGGCAGTTGAAAAGCTCCACCTCAGAAGCTCTGGCTAACCAGTTCCTTTTTTAGAGGGGAAATGCTTAGAGTCAACTGCAGCAGGAAGCAGAACTTTCTGTAGAAGAGAACATAGCCCAGGGGAACCAGAGCCCACCAGCATGGAATGTTCTAGAAGCTAGGGTTTTTAGAACAGCCAGATGAGTTCTGGCAACATAAACTTCTATTCCAGTTCTCGCTGGTAGCCCTGCTGCTGGCTTTGGAAAACTCCTACCTCAGAGACAAATGACCAGCCCATGTGTCTCCATGTGGCTCCAAGGCAGGAGTGCTCTCTGCCTTTCTGTTTATGCTAGCGCAGCAGTTCTCAAAGTGAGGCTCCTTGTCAGCCGTGTTGGCACCACCCAGAGCTTGTTAGGAATGCACCTATTTCTGGATCACTCCCCAGACCTACTCAATCAGCAGTTCCGGGGTGGGGTCGAACGCCTTGTGCTTCCAAAGCCTTCCAGATCATTCTGTTGCATGCTGAAGTTTAAGATGCTTTTCTGTCACACTTTGTAGCTTCTTCTATTGCCAGATGTATGTGACATTTCTTTGAAACACACAACCTGCAACCTTTTGACAAGGAAGGAGTGCAGAGCCCTGGAATGAGTATGGGGTTGCAGATGAGACAGACTTGAGTTCAGACCCACTGTGACTATGTTTTGGTTGTAGATTTTGTATACATTCCTTTCCCTTTCTGAGCCTCCTTTTTGGTTTGTGTTTTGTTTCTTCTCTTTCTTCTCCACTATAAGATGAGAGAAGATGAAGCCAGGGATTTAGCCCAGTGGTTCTGGTGCCTGCCTTGCAACTGTAAGGGCTCATGTTTGACCCTGGTAACTGTATACAACAATGCTGGGCATGGAGACTCACGCCCACCAGCAATCCGTACCACATACCACAGTGTTGGTTGTGGTGGCTCACGCCTGTTATCCGAGCACTTGGAAAGCAGAGGCAACAGGATTGCTGTGAGTTCGAGGCTGACCTGGGCTTCATAGTGAGCTCATGGCCTGCCTGAACTACAAAAGCAAGACCTTGTCTCAAAAAAAAAGATGAGGGAGGATGGATTTATTTTATAACATGATAGTCAGCTTCTTATTACAACAAATACCCAAAATGATTGTCTTATAAACAGATAAGATCTGTTTTGGCTCATGGTTTTGGAGGATTCAGCTGGTGGCTAGTTGGCCTCACTGCTTTTACCTCCTGAAAGCAGTGTATCAAGGTGTTAGCTAGTGTATGACAAAACTGTTTACCCTGTGGCCAGGAGAGGAAAGACAGAAAAAGACCAGAGCTGATAATCCCCTTTGAGGACACACTCCCAGTGACCTGCAGTCCTTTCCCCAGGCCCCACCTCTTAAAGGTTCCACTATTACTCAGTAGGCCCACACTGGGAAATAAGCCTTCAGCACGGGCTTGCTTCAGAGTAAGTCTATAATAGTGGCTCACTACCAGTAGATGTTCACTGGTATCATCAGGTCATCTGAGAAAGTATCATCTTACTGGCATCATCGTTGTCTATACTACTGAATTCTGTCATCCTCTCTCTGAGCGTTCTTGGAACCCTGGGTGGAGGAGAAGCCTGGGTATGGGCTCTGTGATGCCCCCTCACAGCATGGGGCTTCCCTAGTCAGAAATTGACTCAGGCTCTGGATTTAGCTCAGTGGTTCCAGTGCCTGCCTCGCAAGTGCAAGGACCCAGGTTCAATCCCTAGTGACCACAACAACAATGCCAGGCCTGGTGACTTGCCCACCAGCAATCAGTAGCACATACCACAGTGCTGGAAGTGGTGGTTCACATCTGTAATCCCAGCACTCGCGAGGCAGAAGCAGGAAGATTGCTGAGTTCAGGACCAGCCTGAACTACAAAGCAAGACCTTGTCTCAACAAAACTGAAATTTAAAAAAAAATTGATTGACTTTTATGGTGCTGATGATTGAACCCAGGGCCTTGTGCATGTTAGGCAAGCACTGTACCATTGAGCTACATCCCAGGGCCCCAGCTACCTCTTAGGCTCTCCGTCCTGCACAGTGGAGAACCAGGGCTGCTTTCCTTTCCTGGTCCTTGTCCTCCTTGTTCCCCTATCCTATGAGTGTGAGGAAATTCGTTCCTCCAGTGGGTTTCACCAAGTCTGATCTTCTGAGGCTATGAGTCCTTACTCAGTACACAGCTAAATCTGCTGACGCCACCAATTAGAAGTTTTGAGACCGAGACGTCTTCATGGCAGCCTCTTAATTTTGCAGATGTTAGGCAGGCAGGAATGTGAGACCTTCCTTGGAGCTGCCCATTGCCCAGTCACCTGTACAAGTCGGTACTGAGCCATCAGCAGATGGAGTCTTGAGTACTGCAGAGACAGAGCTCCTCTCCCCCAAGGTGGCCCATATGATTCTTCAGGCAGCAATGCCTAATAGAAAGTCCTTGCCTCCCTCTGAAGTCTGTTTCTGTCCTATGGGCTGTTCTGTTTCTCTTTCACACAGCTGTTATTAGCAAACCCAGTCCCTTTTCTATTCCTCCCACCTCTTCGCCATTTTTGTTGTTTGTCTGGTTTATCTTTTCACCAAGGGTGCAGGACTCCAAGACCCTTTTACTTGTCTGGAACTGAAGTTATCAAGACAAAATCCAGCCCTGCAGGAGAGGCCTGACCAGTCCACCCTCCTCAGTCTACGTCCACACCTTCTATTAAGGCAGCCTGAATTCTGAGCTGGCTGTTGGGGGAGCCATGAATCACTGCTGATTGTGTTGGCTTAATGGACACTGCCACTGCAAGGTCTCTCTTACATAAACTGTTACTGAGCCCCATCTTCCCAATTTTGTCTTTGTGTTTATTGCTGCCTTAAAAAATCACCACAGACTAGGTGACCTAGACACCAGATATTTGTTGTCAGGTGGGCCTGCCGGCTGGAAGTCCAAGATTAAGGCATTGGCCAGACTGGTTCCTTCTCAGGGATGTGATGGAGGAATATATTTGGTGCCTCTTCTACAGGTTTTGGTGATTTTCTTGGTGTTTCTTTATGTATAGAAGCAATGACTTACCTTCTTTAGTCATAGATGGTGTCCTCCCAGCATATATATCTGTCTCCAAATTTCCCATTTTTGTGTATAAGACACCAGTGGTGTAGAGTAGGGGCTCACCCTTCTCCATGGATGAAATTGACCTCATCTAATTATGACTACAACAACCCTGTTTCCAAATAGGACACATTCTGAGGTAGTGGGAGATAGAAATTCCATATATGAGTTTTAGGGGGAATGTAGTTCATCCTATAACACCTCTGTAGCTTTTTGGTGTCCTATTGGGGGTTTTACACTTTTCTGTAATTCATAATCTTTTAAAATCCAGTCCATCCCTCCAGCCGATTGAGATGTTGGGGTTTTATTTTGGGCATCCAGAATGTCTTGTTGCTCCCAGTTTCCGGTGTATTGATCTAAGCAATTGATCTGGTGTTGAATGGGTGTGGCATGGGTAGAGCCATACAGCACACGACTAGTCCTGTCCCTCCAAGGGCTTTGACCCATTGGCGAGTGCCTGTACAATCGTAAGCATCTAAGTGCCATGCTGATTCCATATTCTAGCCTCCTTCCTCTAGCTCACACACCACACAGCTTTGTGAAGAACTTGTCAGATGTTTTGCTCAAGATTAGCGCTGTAGACAAACCCCATTTCCCTCATCTACCAGCATGGTGACCCTGTCAGCGGAGGAGATGAGATTTGTCTGACAAGACTTCAGTACCCAAAACACACTGCTTGCGTCTCAGCTTCTGTCCAAGAGCCCACCCTGCTTTGTTTTGTCTCTGCAGGAGTTTCTCTCAGGCTGCCCGTCAGGTTTGCAAAACCACCTCAGACTCTTGGAGAAACAAGGGGTGTGTGGCCCGTAGGAGGCCTCCCACCGCCCCAGTGCATCCCAGGATCCTGTCAGGCTCCTGATCATCCCTCACAGCTGTTCAGAGCCTCGTTTGCATGTTCCCTGTTCCCCTGGCTAAGTGCTTGGGCCAAGCGGCTTGAACACATTCAGGGCAGCTGGAGCTTTGGCAGTGCTCCCGCCTGCTCCGCGTGGGCCCCCTGTGCCCTGAGTGCCCCTCACTCTTTCCTTGCCGTGCAGCCCCAGGTCTTGATGGAGCAGACTGCAGCTGAGCCAGAGACCGCCTAAGAACCTGCCGGAGGCGTCTCTTGGGTCCGTGGGCTGCATCTTAGTCCCTCATGGTGTCCAGCTCCTCTCTCCCTCAAGTTGTTCCTCTCCGTCCATGCTGTGTGGCTCTGTGGAGGGAAGCACCCAAGCAGTCCACGGCTCCAGGGCCGGGTGTGATGGCCTCGTGCCACACTGAGGAGGCTGGTGTGGAAGCAGCTCAGCGTGGCAGGAAGAGCTGAGAGCCTCGTAGGGCTGGGTTTGAATCCGCTCTTGGCTGTTTACTCTTAGGATAGTGACTTTGGACAAATGATATCTCCTCATCGAGGCTCAGTTTTACAGTCTGTAAAATGGCCATGGTACCGATGTTAGAGAGGTGTTGTGAGAGCTGAATGATATTTGTTTCCTTCTGTAAAGGAAGTCATGAGGAAGGAGGCCTGGAACCCCGTCCTCGTGTCACCAAACAAACCAGCCCTTCTGCAGGTGGAAGAGCGCGCCGAAGTGCGAAGCGCCGGAGCAGAGGGAGGCCTGTGTGGAGGAGGCAGGGCCAGTCAGCCTGGACTCCTCGTGCGGGCCAAGGGCCAGGACTGCAGTCAGGCCATTGGAACAGAGAAGGAGTGAGTCTGAGATAGATGGGGAAAGAGCCAGCCCAGGCCTCTGAGCAGCCCCAGAAGGGAAGAAGTGTTGTAAAGACTTGCTGTTTTACCCAGAGCCATTTAAAAAGCAGTATGAGTTTTAGTTTGTGAAGCCTTGAGGGGAATGTGATTTTATTCCCCCCACTGTGCGGGTGGGGTGACTGAGGCTTGCTCAGCTGTGGGGAGTGAGACCCCCGTGGGTCTCCCAGCTCTCTGCTCCTTTCTATCTCACTGCTGTGCCTTCTGTCCCTTTTTCCTGTCATCCACCACCTTGCTCTGGGCCCTCAGCTCTGTCCAGGACCCTCTCCTCACAAGTGCTCGCAGGACTTCGCTCTCCTCCACGGCAGCCCAAAAGGGAAGGATTTCAGTCAGACTCTGGCTGAGAGAAAGCCACTCTGGCGTGGGATGTTGGGAGCTCTTTAGATCTGGGATGGATGGAGAAGGAGCGAGAGGGAGGGCAGGTGGTACCCTCTTGGCTCCAAGGCCCTAGACTTCTGGCTGTGAGTGTTGCTCTGGCAAGATGGCTCCTAATTTACCCCTGGCTTTAATTACTTCTCATGGCCCTGTCCTGCTGGGAGAGAGGATTGCTGAGAGACTGTCGCACTGAGCTGAATATCTGAAAGCATTTCCACTTCAGAAATTTCTCTCCTTGGGAGGGCAAGGCTGGGCCCAGAGTGGAGCAGGGATGAGGATACAGGCCAGTGACTTTGCCCGGCCTTGCTGTCTGCTGGGGACTGAGAGGTAAGCCTCCTGCTGGCAGAGAGCTGTTGGCTGCCTTTGGAGGCTCAGAGGAGAAGACCGAGGAAGCCCTACGGGAGCTGAGTGCCTTCAGTCTCAGGATCCATTCTGGAGACCTGCTTTGTATCCCCAAGGAATAGCCACCCCGGGCTTGAGGACCTAGCAGGAGCCAACCTTGTGTTTCTGTCCTCATAAAGGCCCCTGAGGCAGGGATTGGGCCAGGGCAGAGAGAAGAAGACCCCAGGAGAGATGAAGGAGCTCCCACTACGGCACACAGGCGGCAGTACAGAGGTACTCTCCCCCTGGGCCTCAGGTGGGAGCCAGAGGGCTTCCTGTGGGCTCCCACAGTGCGGTACCACACCCAGGCCGAGGGTAACTGGGATGCTGCGAAGATGAACACCAGGGGTCGAGCCTCTCAGGAACACCTTGTGTCTCCACACACAGGGGTGTTGTTCAGAAGCTCTGTCGCAGCTGGCGGACTGGAAGTGGTGTCTCTCTAGGTCATTGTTTCCTGAGAGGTAATGTGAGGCCTTTATGGGAAGCCACTTGTCTTAGTCACTTTCTTCATCAATGGGATAAAATGTCTGAAACCCACTATCTGAGGGAGGAGAGGTTTACTTTGGCTGGCACTTCAGTCCAAAGTCAGCTGGCTCCAAGGCGGCGGGACACAGCAGAGAGTGCTACTCAGGACATGGCAGCCAGGAGGCAGGGAGTGTAGGGAGAAGCAAGGGAAGGAGGTAAAGGCTTCCGGGCCACACTCCCAGGGACCCATCTCCTTGACCGGAACCCACTTCCTAACACCAAGTCAGCCACAGCCCCCGTATTCCAGTCACCTTCTGGAAGCCCTGACAGTCCAGGAGGCCCTGGGGGACACCCGCATAGCCCCCCACCCTACCCTGCACTGTAGAAGTTGCTTTCTCAGCCAGCTCCGGGTCTCCTCCTTCACCTACCTCTGTTTCTGTCCTGTGTGTCTGACCCTTGTAGCTTCTTCTGTCTCCGCTTCATCTCTCTGACTCTGTCTTTCTCCTTTTGCTGGCTCCTAGGCTGCCCCTTTCCTGTGGACTCTCTCCACAGTAGCCTTGATGCCACCCTTGTGACCACTTGCTCACCCTCTGGACATACGTGAGGAGCCTGTGTCCTGGCATGCTTTGTCTGCGACTGACCTGAGGTCCATTACACCCAGTGGTCATTTGATCCATTGTATACCGAGCACCCTCATGTCCCAGGATTCTGCTGGAAGCTGGAGAGATGGAGAGAGGAGTGTGAGAAGCAGGTGACCCTCCCTGCCGCTGTGGCTGGCCATGTTCCTGGCCCTGCCCTCCATTGGCCACTTTACCTATGGGGTTGAAGCCCTAGGAATGAGGCCATGTTGCTCAGCAAGTGGTTACAGTCCCATCATCCACCTGCTCTGGGCTAAAGGATGATGAGGATGCTCAAGAACCATTCCTTTTTTTTTTTTGAGGCCAAGTCTCGCTTTGTAGTTCAGGCTGATCCTGAACTCAGCCTTGACTCACAGCAATCCTTTTGCCTCTGCCTCCCGAGTGCTGGGATTATAGGTGTGAGCCACCACGCCTGGAACTCTGGTATGTGGTACTAATTGCTGATGGGCGTGAGTCTCCACACCGGGCATTGTTGTATGTGGTTACTGGGCATTGAACCTGGGTCCTTGCACTTGCAAGACAGGTGCCAGAACCACTGAGCTAAATCCCCGGCCCCAGGAACCATTCTTAATGGAGTGCTTTAATACACTTGGAGAACTCTCACACCCTTATCTACTTCTGACATCTGCAACTTGACATGCAGGGCTGTTTCAGAGCTTCACATACATGATCTCATTCAATACTGAGTGTACTGAGTGACTGTATGATTACGCCCATTTGACAGGTGAAGGAATTCTCCAGAAAGCAAGTGGCTGTCCTCAGCCCTTGTCCTCCAGTTCCAAACTCCATGCTCTGCTCCGTCACACTGTGTGGCCTCTGCTGTCTGTAGATGTGTTCCAGGGACTGCAGGTGCAGCTCTGGTCCTGAGCCCTGGGCCCTAGGCTGTCCCAGGGCCCTCCCTGCCTGTCAGGTCAAGCAGCCCATCCTGGTTTGTCCCTCTAGGCCCACAGTCAGAAGTCACCCCGGGGCCCGGGGTGAATCTGTACCTCTTTAGGGACTGGGGCCCACAGTGCTGCCTGGTTGTGTGTTAGTCTCCCTGCAGTGAGCTTTATCTGTCAGGCCAGGGCCAGGTTTACCTCTGTGCCCTTTGCGCACTCAGTGCTTGGCATGGAGGCCTCAGTAAGTGTGTTGAGTTATTGTTAGAGACAGCTAAAGCACCCATTCCTTGTAGCTTGCGATGCATGGATGGTACATGTCTGCCAAAAGGTCTCCTTGATTTCACATTTGCAGTGTGGGGTAAGGAACGCAGGTCCTGCGGATTTAGATTTCATGGTCCTTTGTGAGTCTCAGTAGCTGGAAATAGAATGGGGATGGAGGCAGGGTCTTTCATGGGGCAGCCGTGGAATAACATTTCTCTCTCGCCTCCTCTCTGTCTGTCTCTTACATACACAGGTGAATGAGAATGGAAACAATAAATCCTGAGGTGCATGGGTGGGGAGACGACACCTTTCATACCCTGTGTTTATGCCTGCTGTGTTCACAGGACCCGCAGGGGAAGCTGGATGTTGGAACCCACAGAAAAAGCATAGAGCTTTCTTCAGCCGCAGTTCCCTGCCCTCACCCTCCACCCACCCTGCGTTCTTCCTTAGCAGAAGTGAGGAAATGCACAAGAAAGGCGTCTCTAAGTCCTGCCGCCCAGGAGTGGGAAGGGAGTGTGGGTGCATTTGATAGGGGCCTGGGTGAAAACTGCCTTTCATCTCAGCCTTGATTTCCTGCCAGCCACTGTATCCAAAGCAGTTGCCCTGCCACAGGCCCACTGGCTTTGCATCTTATGCAGCTTCATTGAAAAGGGGGTGGTATTGATGGAGCGGACTGGCCGGGAGCTCGGGTTCCCTCTGCCCGGCAGCCGGAGCACATCAAAGGCGCACCTGTGGCAGGCAGGGCACTGCCGCAGTAGGTGACACCCAGCCCCACACAGCTGCAGCCCTCTAGTTCCTGCTGAGGGCACAGGGGGACTCCTGCCACGTGCTGCCCAGTCTGGCCCATCTCCATGCCCTACACCGGTCCTGCCGGCCCTGGGTGATTGCTGCTTTCTCTTTCTGCCACGTTTTCCAGGGTGTGGCCCCTCCCTGTCTTACCTCTGTCCTCCTCCAGAGTCAGCTGGCAGTCTCCTCACACAGTCTGGCCCTTGGGCTGGGATGTTGCTCAGCGGGAGAGCCGTGTTTGTCATGTACAAGGCTTGGTGCCAAAAAAAAAAGGAAAAGCCAGGTGCTTCTGGGCTTCCTCTGACTAGCCCCGCACCTTGTCTCCCCCTGCCTGTCAGCCCCCTCGTCGTGCTGATCCCACACATTCACCAGGGCCAATCAAGTCTTGCTGTCCCTAGCACCTCCAGCCACACACATAAGATGCAGTGTCCCTTCTGCAAAGAGCTTTCTAGTCACCTGTGTGTGTGTGTGTGTGTGTGTGTGTGTGGTTCAACCCAGGGTCTTCACACTAAACTACATCCCTAGATCTTTCCAAATTTTGAGATAGGGTCTCACTAAGTTGCTAGTTGTTCAGGGTAGGCTCAGACTTGTGATCTTTCTGCCTCCCTTATTTGTGTTATTTATTTATATGTGTCTGTTTTATGTCCTCTAGTCTTCCTCCAACTTTGGGAGGTTTTTAGAGTATTTTTACACAAATCTCAGATATTATAAAATTTTATCTAGCGATAGATACATCAGTGTGCACCCCAGTGGGTCAGGTTTTATTTCCACTAGACACAAGTTGCTTATCACTGTCACACCTAATGAAAGGAGTGTTGATTCTTCCGTGGTCAGGGAACTCTGGTAACGTCACCTCGCAGATGCTGGCAGCCTTTTGAGGGTAAAGACCATTGTGTTAAGGAAAAGCACTGGCACTTAGAAATAAGGCAGAGGGTGACTGCTCCGGCAGTGTCACTTGGGCCCAGTGAGAGCTTCCTCGGGTCTCCAGAGGAATTCACGTTTGTTTGACTCTTGATTTGTTATTGATCAGGGGTCAGGTCCTATGAAGTTAGATGTCAACATACAGACTGATGACTCAGAAGGCTAGCAACTTACAACAAAAAGTGTTTTTATTTTTGTTTTCACCAATAGAGATACAAATAATTTCAGTGAGACAGAAGATAACTCCACATGTAACGATATTATTGCCCTGAAAAATATTAAATAGCATCATCTCTACTTGACACATATTTCTGTATCCTTTTTCTGATTGTACAAACCCCTGTGCTTCAAGTTCTCTGTTGAATCAGCTTCCCCATCCTTCATTAATAAGTTAAATAAATATACTTCTAGGGGAGCATTTAGAAAATTATACTTTAACTCTAGGAGGTGAAGGCTGGAGGTTTGCAAGTTTAAGCGTGGCCTGGGCAACTTCGCAACTTAATAAGACACTGCCTTAGAATAAACAAATGCAAAAGGGCTGGGGATAAAGGTAAGTGTGAAGACCCTGAGTTCAATATCCAACACCACTAAAAAGAGAAAAAAAGATTATATTTTCCACAGTCCCAGTGTGGCATGCAGCAGGTTGTTACGGCTGGTGTCCCACGTGGTACCTATAGTGGGATGAGCCAAGGCCTCAGCGAAGTGCGTCGTGGATGTCACGTAGCACTGGGCTAAGCATGGCAGGTGCTCCCGCTCTTGCCTCCCAGTGTCACCTCCTGGAGAATGAGGGGAGGTGGGTCCGTACAAGGCAGAGACGGACCAGGAGCTGCCAGATCTTGACCTTCCTCCACTTCTAGGAGCCTTGTCCTAGCCCTAACCTCAAGTGGAGAGGGAGGAAGGGGCTGGAACAAGGGCTCTGTGTGTAGGTATTTAAGGGTGCCCACGAGGGTATGCCACTTTGCCAGTTTGCCCCTGTGCTCCCAGGCGTGGGTGATAGTGCAGAAATGTTCTTTTGTGTCTAAACATCATCACCCTCGTGGCTGGGCCTCTCTCTCTGGGTGGGAAGTTCGCTGTCTCTCACTCTGGTCTTCTCGGTACAGTCTAGGCCAGAGAGGCAGAGCGAGGCGGGAATATCTGAAAATGCAGCTGGGGCTGACGTGGGAGGGCTGTTTGTTGCCGAGCAGCTGCCCTTTTCATCTCGGAGAGAAGAGGAGGGGCTGTGTCTGTTCTGCGGGGAGTGGGAGGCTGCAGGGACCAGATCGCCCTGAACGGGCCTGTCCTATGATTCCTGGGCCTGGGGCCACCCAGGATCACATGCTCTTTGTTTAAAGCGTGCAGCCGCCTCCCAGCCTCTCGGGGTCTCAGTGCTTATGCCGAAACACCTTGAAGCCCAGGGAGGGCTTCCCTCTGGTCCTTGTCCCTCCCCCCACACCCTGCTTCCCAGCTTCCCAGTTCGCAGTCCCAGCTGGGGGCAGCACTAGCCACACCAGGGCCGGGTGAGCGCTTTAGCAAGTTGTTAATAAAAGAGGATTTTCCATCCTGTAAAGGTTGAGTGTGTTCAGTATTTTACTTTAATTGGTGTGGAAAAGCTTTAATAACATCCTTCTGTATTTGGAGTCAGGATGACTTGAAAGTTACTAGTCAGTGGCAGTGGGACCTCTCTTTGGGGGCCTCTTTGTCTCTGGAGATTGGAGGGTGACATGAATGACCTTTGGTCCTTGTCTTTTTCTCTTTAACTTCATCCTGTCATCCTAACTTGTAGTACCCAATCCTGGCATCCTTCTCTGGCTTGCTCTGGGAGCCCCTCTGGCACCCTTCAGCCCCGTCTTCTGTACATCCCCGGCGAAGCCGAGATGCCCGAGACTGCCCCGCCCAGGCCTCCGAGCCCAGTGGACAGTGTCCCTCCCGAGCACAGTGGCGTGTGCTGCGTGTAGGAGCCTCTGGAAGCTGGAGCGATGAGATGAGACGAAACAAGCCATCCAGAGGCTGAAAGGCCGCAGCACGTCGCCGAGCTTACACGTTCTGTGCGCAGGGAAGCAGGCCTGGGTGACAGTCGAGGTTGCAGCCTCTGGCCACACGGGCTGCCGTGAAGGGTACATGAAGTGTAGGAGGTGACGGCGAGTGTCAAGGGGCCCATAACCTGGTCAGCAGACGCAGGCCTCGGCATGAGGGGCAGCCTGGGGATCCTGGAGGTCAGAGTGACTCAGCGCTCAGCCTGACGCTTTCATTTGCCTGCAGACAAGAGAAGAAATCGACCCTTCAGGCCAAACTTTGTCCCCTACTGTCACACTGTGGTGTTTTCCTGCGTCTCTGTTCGCCATCTATTCCTCCTGCCTCTCCAGCCCGCAGCCTCAGCCAGTTGTGATGAGAGCTTTGGGGGCTGAACACAGCGCGAACACTTACTTCTCCTGAGAGCAAGGCGGGATGGGCTGGGGAATTGGTCGCAGAAGGACCTTGTGAGGTGGAATTTGGCTCAGTGGCATTAACGGGTGACTGTGTCCTTCCTGGCTGGGGGGGGACCAGGTATGTCACACTGTCATGGTGCAGCCCTAGCTTCCCCAGTGGCACAGGGTGGCCTGTGTGCAGGTGAGCCTCAGCCACTGAGCAGAGAGAGGCTTGATGGGCCAGCAGCACTAAGGACAGTTGCCAGGCGGGTGGGGGTAGAATTGTGTGTGTGAGCCTTTCTGTGACATTTCATTTTGAGCTTCCTGAAGGCAAGAGAGTGCAGAAGAGACAGCTTCCATGGTTCCACGAGGCCCTGGCTCCCCCAGTCAGAGAGTGCTTCTTCCAGAGTATTCTGGGCTCTCATGAGGCATGTGATGTTTTCTCAGACTGATCATCACATTTACGAGGGAAACTTTAATAAAAGACAAAACATTGGTCCCATCCATGAGATTTAGATTTGATGGGTCCAGGTAGGGTTGGGAATCTGTTGGCTCTAAAGGAGCAGTGTGCCGCTCTCCATGTGGCATCAGTAATCAGCTGCTGGCGCCAGAGAGAGGTGCAATCAATTTCCATCAGAGCACAGGCATCTTCAGGGAGACCAGTGTGACATCACATTGCTCGGGGTGTGCCTATCTGCAGGCTGCACATTGAATGCCCACTCCCCAGAGAGGTTGGGGTGGGTCATGGCAAATCTCCATGCTGTCTAATGAGCTCAAGATTTACCCTTTTATGCAACAGCACTTGAAAATTGTTAGCCACAGTGTTTATGACTCTTTATAAAATGTACTACATGAGTCCCTGGCTTCTTACACAGAGTAAGACGGGCATAAATGTAACCTTTGCTTGATGTCTCAAGGGAACTTTAGGAATCTTAATTAATGTCCTGGACTATAATTCAGTGGGACATATGGGACACTTTACTTACACCAAACGGCCACTTGAGGTGATGGGGTTTTGTGCCTGCCTTTTAGATTTTCCAGCTGTGCCTTTTGCTGACGGATGTCCCTTCTTGCCAGACTCAGTGTACCTGCCTAAAGCCAGTTCGTCTTTACTTTTAATTTGCATTTCTTAAACAGGCTTAGGAAAGGAATACATCCTTAAATTTGCTATAACTAGTGGAGCCAGTTTGGAATGCAGTGTCGCTTGGAACCAACCTCTTAAGGTGCACGTGCTATTTCGCTCAGCTAGGGGCCAGGTGGTAGAAGGACATGTGCTGTCATTCTGACGGAAACTCAAGACTGATCTCGGAGCTTTTGACTGATTTCTGGGAAAGTTCTTCCTCTCTGAGTCTAGAGAGCCCCAAGAAATCACCCTCCAGATCGAGAGAAGCCAGGAAGGCTGCCCTTGGGTGCTCATGGCAGGTGTATTATGGCTTGAAAAGCTTATTTTGGGAAGAGGTCCACTGGGCATGATGGAATGGCAGCACGTGGAGTTTGAACGGTAGGCAGAGGGGAGCAAAAGAGAGAAACTGTGCTGCAGGGTTTGGGGACCCTCTGAACCTCCTTTTGGGTGAATGTTGTTTTCTTTGGTTTGAGCCACTTTGCATCAAAGAGGTGCTCTGGCTACTTGTCACCAATGACACACCAATGGGTACATATCACATGTGCGACAGTGCACTGAGTGGCTCCTAGTGATGCCCAGAGACTGTGGGTCCATGCTTTATAACTCTGTTTTGGTCTCCCAAAAGTCTGGTTTGGTGTTTGGGTTTTAACGTGGAGCTAATTTCCTTGTGAGGTTCCCCAGGTAGATGGTGATGGCTTCTCCTTTGCCTTTCACAGCCCGGGCTGCCGCAGTGACAGGCACTCACTAGACAGTCGAGTGTTAGAGACATTAGGACTGTTAGATTAACTCCAATTCAGCTCTCTGCCCTCACTGGTAGTGTATTTTCTCCCTGTCCTCAGTGATACCTACTTACTGGTCATTACCTATCAGGGTTATTGGGATATTAGAATATACCACAAACGAACAGTGCTAGTAATTGTTCTGGTGGTGTTGAGGATTGAACCCTGGGCCTCCTGTGTCCTAGTGAGTGCTCTACCACTAAACTATAGCCCCAGCCCTAATGATTTAATAGTGATTTGTGTCATATAAAGCGCCACCTCATCCTTGTTACAGGAAATACACAGAGCTGGTTCATCACTGCTCTATAGGTAAGAAGACCACTGGATTTATTTCCTAGGTGGTTCTTAAATTTAATTTTGAAATGGCATCCAAAGCCCTTTGCTTTGGACTAAATAACTCCTAACTCAAAAAAGTAGCCTTTCTTTTCATACTTCTAAAAAAGTGCTCCAGTGTCGGTGAAGAGAGATGTACAGTTTAGGCAAGTCAGGACTTCCGCGCCTTTGCAACCCTCCTCCTCTGAAGAATCACAATTTCCTACCAGCTGAAAGCTCTTCAGGATTCACAGCTCCGGTTTCTCACTAAGCTAATTGGAGCTCGGGGTCTTCCAGTTGTGTTGCTTTGGCCAATAGGAGGGAAGCAGCAGTTTGACTCTGTCTGCTATTACCAGCTCTGCAGCTAAAAATGGACTGTGAGACTTGTAGCTTTCTTGCTTCGAATGTGTCCATGCCCCGGTTGTCCACACGCAGGGTTGGGAGCAGGACCCTGAGTGGGTCTGCTTCTGAGAGAATGCATTTCCCAGGCTTCTTGGGAACACAACTCACTGGCTTCACCGAAAGGTTAACTGACTACCCGCGTTTGCCATCTGTGCTACCTGCCGGCCTGGCCCTGCATACAGCTCTAAGAACAAAGCTCTCACGTTGCCTCTTCCCTTGCATTCTCCCCATTTTTTAACCGTTTGTTTGCTGCATTTGGACTTCTCCATCTTAGAGCCCCACGGGGCCCTCCACGATGCTGGCTGAATGGGCTGGGGTGAACGGCCTGCTCGGATTCCTGATCTTTCCTTTGCTTCCGAACAAGTACATAAATTATTGCGTAAAATCTCTTTGATATTACTTTAGAAATGGCGTTACTCATATATTTGTTCCCTGGAGGGCAAGAGTTATGTTTGATGTTGCTTTTGTAGGGTGCATCCCTGGCGGTATAGAATTCTAGACTTATCCCAAGGATTTGTTACCAGTGGTAAATGCTAAAGGAATGTCATTCATTCTCTCTGCCTTAGCACTTTGTGGATTATCCGTACTCACTCCTCCCCGACTCAGTACTTTCGCCTCTCTGCTCAAGGTAAAGCTCAGCACAGTGTGGTCAGATCTGAGGTCTAAGGGGATGAATGGATATGAACCTAGTTTACGTTGTCTGAGTGGATTCTTAAGTACATTATAAATACATTCTGCTGGTCCGGGGATGTAGCTCAGTGGTGCCGTGGGT
This sequence comes from Petromus typicus, assembly GCA_004026965.1. NCBI lineage: Eukaryota > Metazoa > Chordata > Mammalia > Rodentia > Petromuridae > Petromus > Petromus typicus. Next base: position 11,671 of record PVIR01013906.1, on the reverse strand, counting down.
CCGCTTGGCAAACAGAAGGTCCTGAGTTCAATCCCCAGGGCCACCAAAAAAAATAAATACATCCTGCATTTGGAGTTGCAAGAATTTTGAAGAAGAGTGGGGAAGGAAGGGCTGGATGTGGTGGGGTTGGTGTAGTTGAGTATAAGGAGAAAGACTTGAAGTCCCCAATCAGACGTCATGCACATCTGATGGCAGGAGAGGGGCTGTCCCATTCAGGGGACGTAAGGCCCTCTCTGCCCACATGTATTCCCTGTGGCTGCTTGTGGATTTCCTGCTGCCAGCAGCCAAGAATGAAAAAAATAAAATAGTGGGTGTGGGAGGTAGGTTGTTTCTTCTCTAAAGTCTGTGGTTCCTGGTTCTCAGGTAGCCTCTGATTCTCTGTGAAATTCTTGTTGCTGCCCACTTTCAAACCTCACGTTCAAAAGGTCTGAACCTTCCATCCCGAGAGAGAATGTGTAGGTGCTCAGGTCACTTGGGGACGGCTGAGGTGAAATGAACCCTACATTCTCACTCAGCGAGGAGTGCCCTTGTAAGCCCTGAGCACGCTGAGGTCTTTGGCTTCTTTTCACTCCTTTTCCTTTCTCCGAGCCTAACCCTTCTCCTTCCTCTGCAGCCCAGACCCAGTACCTGGAGCTTTGCAGGGCTCCTGGATACAAACCCACCCTTCTCCGAGCTGCACCTCCCCTGGCTCAGCCAGCTTCCTGGAGTACAGCCCAGCTGAGCACACAGCCGTTCCTGGGCCGCCTCAGGCTCAGGACTCTGCAAGTGTCCAGCCACGTTTAGCATGGTGGAAGTTTCCAGAGGGAAAGCGGAGCTGCTTTCGTCAAGCTGGGGGGGAGGTGAAGAGATCTCACGTATGTGTGTCTGATAACAAGAACTATTCATAACGACCCTGCCCAAACCACAGCCCCGCGCAGCTACCACAGCCTGACAGAAAATACTCCTGCAAGCATGTCAGGCCAGTAATTGCCCAACCTTGGACCAGCGCCATCCTTCTTATTGATCCCAAGTGTCCTTGATTTTAATCCTCGTGGCCAAGGATGATTGTTCCAAAATATTCCATCCTCATTTACCTCTAAAACTTTCCCCTTGCCTCAGCCTCTTTGAAAATGTACATAATTTCCTATAGCATGCATATTCCCATTGCAATGTTCTTCCCAAATAAACTTCATTAATCTTTGGGGACTATCTGTTTATTATTTCCTTGGCCAGTACAAGGTAACTGGAGAGCGCTGCCCTGTGCCATTTGGTGGTCAGGGACTAAGTCCCCGCACTGTGTCCACTGAGAAAGTCCTGTCTCCCAGGCTTTGATCTGGGCAGGGGCAGCTTGGTGGGGCCAGTTTAGGTCCCAGTCCCCGAGTCTGAGTCACTATTTTGCCCCATGATTTTAGTCTGTTGGCATCTGTCCCTTCATCTGGAACTCGAGTAGTGACGGTGATGTCCCTTCATGGAGTTTAGATGGGGTCATGTTCATTGACAAAGCCCTTGGCGCAGAGTGTGGCATGCTAGAGCGGTAGGTCACTCCTGTGTTCTGCTGAGTCCGGTCTCTCTCGGGCCGCCAGGGCCACCCTGTCAGCCTGAGGGTGAAGCTGTCCTGGCAAACCTTTGCCCACAGCTGTGTGACTGTGGCTCTGCGGGCATTTGCTCTTCCAGCTGTTCTCAGCTCCCCCCTTACCCAGGCCCTCCAGCTCTTTTCTCCTTTCATTGGCATCCATGCCCACTGCACTTCCGTACTCTGTCCCCAGAGTTGTCATGTGTGTTGGCTGTTTTTTTTTTCAAGAACTTTTTAGGCTCTGTATTCAAGATGCAGATTCTTGGCCCCACTGCCAGGATTCTACTTCAGAGTTTCCAGGTGGAGGCCCAGGTCTGTGTTTCGGGAAGGCAGGTGGTCTTCCAGAGCCACCTCTGGGTCCCTGGGCCTGTTTTTAGGGCTGCTTCTCAGGGAGGGGAGGTGTCCTCAGGACCCATGGGATCTCAGACTTATTAGCATGTTCAGCTGTTCACCATCTGGCTCAGGTACATAAGTTATCCTTGGTGGATTTTGAAAAATATCTTACAATTTTACATATGTATTTTCTTGCAGTCTCAGTGTAGACCTGCTCCTTGGGGAGGCGACGATGACAGAGCTGAGGGGTGCGCTGCCTTCCTCTGGGAAAACTGGGTGACTGACTGGAAGGCCTGGAGGCAGAGTCCGTAGGGCGTGTTCTTAGCATGCCGTGTGGCCTGTGATGAGTGTCCTCCTCTCGCTCAGCCTCAGTTTCCTGGCTACTCACACGAGGACCTGGCCAGGTTTAGAGTTCCCTTTCTACTCCCCAAGTCCGGAAGTCTGTGAGCCTATTTAATTGTGCTGACAGCTTTAGAGTGGCTAATTAATGAGAGTTCAGTGGGAACACAATTAAGTGATAATGAAGGCCTCAGAAGTACGTCTCTCCATCTTGTAAAGAGTTGAGCAGATGAGACTTGTAGTGCATTTTCACTGAATGGAGCCCCTGGGAAGAGGGAACAGAGAGCCCAGCTTCTACCTGGGGCCTGCAGGGGGCCAGGAGTTAGTTGGAAACAAAGTCACAGCAAAAGACTTGACCGGAAAGGGAGGCCAGGAGGCAGGGGCACTGCGGACCTGGGTGACAATGACCCTGCCTCAGTCCGCTTCCGGGATGCGTGTAGCCCGTCTTCAGTCCCCTTCCTCCTGGTGAAAGAGGGAAGCCTAAAACTTAGTGTGTGAGAAGCGGAGGCTCTGCGCAGTGCCAGCCCCAAGGCCACACAGCTAATGAGGGGAGAGTCAGGGTTCAGCTGGGCTTCTTGGTTCCAAAGCCTGCCCCACTTCCGCCTCACCCCAGCTCCTCCAGGGCGCCTCCGCCTCTGGCCTGGGTGAAATGGCCTCCCTGCTCAGCACACTCAAGAGGGCTTGTCAGGCCACTGTGGGCCATGGCTGTGGGAGGAGCCCCACCTCAAGTGGGGAAGGCGAAGCTATGGCCAGATCAGGGAGGTGGTTTTCCTCCCAGGGGAGGGTCCTGTGAGGCCTCGTCCAGTCCTCTGGACAGCCTGTGGCCTTGGTGAGGCCTGGCTCACGTGGCACATCAGCACAGTGGAGGTCTGACAGGCTCTGCCGACTGACTGAGGTGGCGTCATGGGAAAGTGCCCAAAGTGGGAGTGTGAGGAAGAAAGGGTGCGCGAGGGAGGCAAACCATAACAGAGAAGAGGAGACCGAGGCCACTCTGCAGGGGTGGGCAAGGGTCTGCTGGCCTGGCGAGGGAGGCAGGAGCCAGGGCTTCTCAGAAACTCCCGAGGCTGCTGACAACTTCGGCTGCAGGGACACAAGACCTCGACCTTTCCCTTCCGAGTGAAGTGGGGCATTAGCTCCACGCGGAGCTGCAGTGTCTGTGCTGCAGAGCGAGGGAGGGGGAATGAGCATTCGTCTGGGTCCTGCCCTAGAAATGCTTCAAGTAATAAACTCAGGATGGCTTAAGAAATCCGTTACCCCTTGGGGCCACCCGCAGGCACCACGTGTCCTGATGGAGAGGGGTGAGAGGCTGGGGACTGGTCAGGTAACGTGGTCTCAGGGGTGGGCGTGGACCCCACCACCAGCTCTGACCTCAGGTGGCTCTGGAGGAGATCTTTGGGGGGATAGAGGAAGGAAGGACTGTGAAGACGTGCCAGAAAGCCAGGCAGGAAGGGAGGTGGAGATGGAGAGGAGATGTACGGGGACGAGGGGAATGCCCAGATGAAGTGAGAGCTCCAGGGGTCATCTTCACCCCTGACGGGCTGTGACCTTGGGCCACTTAGATTCTTCACACTTTGATTCTGCTCCTGAGAAATATCGATGGTGACACCTATCTCACTGAGGCAAAGGTCAAGTGAATAGGTTTCAGATCATGAAATGCCACACTGGGGCATGTGTACAGTTTGGGAACTGGCAAGAAAGCAGGCAGACAGGCGGGGCTGGCTGAGGGAAGACCTTCTGGGGTGTGGATAACAGGGAGGGGGAGTGGAGGTACATAACCCACAGGCGGCAGACTAAGAGAGAAATAAAGTACCCTTCTTGGGGAGATGCATGCTGCTCCCGTAGCAGGAAGCCCAACCAGGGGAAGAAAGCGCTACAAAGTAAAAAGAGAAAATTTGGGGGAAGAGTCTTCTAGAAATCCCAAGTCTAGCCGGAGCTCTCAGTTGATGAGTCCTGGCTGCACGGTCCTCCTGCTGCTCGTGTCTTGGCAGGAGGCGAGGCCCAGGCCGGGGAGGCACAGGGCCGGGGTCAGGGCAGCCAGCTCCCCTGGCAGGCTAGATTTATGATTTGGCTGAGCTGGGGCAAGAGGGAGCCTGCAACCATCCAGGGTATAAAAAGCGGCCCAGTGTTTCCTGGAGGAGCCTTGGTGCCAAAGTCAGGGGCATCCATCTGGCCCTGCTGCGCAGTACATTTGTCACCCTGGAGCTCAAGGCTTGGCGGGCCTCCCTTCGGCCACTGGAAGCCACTGAGGCCATCCCTCACCTTCAGCACCCCCTGCGGTGGGACCTGCAGCCTAGGAGGTGCTTTGGGGTTCGCTGCTCCATCTTTGTGCCCCCTCTCAGTCTTCCAGCTGGTGTACTTCCTCTGGGGACGACCCCAAGTCAGGGAGCTGAAAGGCCCAGAGACAGTACTGTAGTTCCATGCTGTTGTCAGAGAGCTTGACTAGATACTCCCTAGGCTGCTGGGCTCCTGAAGGTCGTGTCATAGCCAATGAATGGGCATTGGAACATTTTTTTTTTCCTTAAAATCAGTGGCAGGTCCCACCTCAAATGGGAACAAAACAAGACAAAATAAAGCTGACGCTCCACAGCCCTCGAAGTCTGGGGTCCTGTGTTACCTCCTTGTTCCTGCCTGTGCACCAGAACCCTATCTTTAGTGACTGTGGTGGTTTGGCATTGGGCGGCCTCTGGGAGGTCTATAAGGCCATGGAGTGAAAGCTTGTTCCTTGGGTTCCTAGATGGGCCCTCAGACACCTCTTCCTGCTTGGTCGGGATGCCTGCCTGTCTGTTCCACAGTGCCCGTGGTCATATTTTCTCTCCTTCATGATCGAGGTCTTTGCTTGTGTCTCTGTGAGTTTCACAAGATGAGTGTGTTTGGATAAGATAACCCCTGAGGTCCAACTGGGGAACATTTCTCACTTTCCAGAGGTTAGAGTGAGCAACTCTCTGTTGAGCCCCTACCTCTGATGTATCCAAAGTCTCGTCACCTACCTGAAATCCAGCACAGGATTGCAGGCCTGGGATCCACCTACTGGAGAGCTCTGCTCTTGCACTTCATGAACCGCAGCGTGGAGATGTGGCCGTGCTCAGGCCGGGGTTCTCAGTGGTGGCGCCACCACAGGACCGGTTGGGACTATCCTGTGTCTCGTTCAGGGATGTTCAGCAGCATCCCTGGTCTCTACCTACTGTGCGCCAGTAGCCTCAACTCGTGAAAACCAAAAGCGCCTCCGGATATTGCTAAATGACTCCCGAGTACAAAACTACTCCTGATTGAAAACTGTGGTTTCAGGCTCACCCTGTTGCTGCTGTCGCACTGGATTCCCTCCTGGGCCCTAAGTGGCCTCCTGACCCTGGGCCTGCTGGGTGAAAAGCAGTCACCTGTGGCCTGGGGGTGCAGACACGTGGGCTCTGGGCCCTGCAGTCTTGACTGGAGAATCACTGCTCATCCTTCCTGTTGCCGCCAGGTCCCAGCTTCCCGGTGGAAATGGGTGACCAGGCCGGAAGTGGGTGGCCATGCACTGGTCAGCATCATTCCTGTCCCTGGCACGAAGTGTGGCCAGCACATCCCCCTGCAGGGAACCTGCTTCCTTCTGACACTCCAGAAGCTAGAGTGCCCCATGTGGCTCAGCATTCAGAGTGGGTGTAAGAATGCACACGTGTGTGCACGCGCGTTCACATGCGCGGTTCTCTGGATCCTGCTCTGTCTGATGGTAGGGAGGTGAGCCCCGCTGAGTAACTCAAACATCCTTCTATGCACCATGAAGAAATAAACCCATCATGAAGGTTTGCTACCTTTCTGGAAGTATCATCGTTTCAGGCAAAGTATTTCTAAGGCAGAATAAGCAAGGAGCGAAGCAGCCTCTTGATTTGCTCATCAGACTCCCCGCAGGGTCACAGTGGTCTTACCCGCTTGTCATCAGTCCAGTGGGATCCGGGGACATGTTCTGGAACCTGTAGTAAGCATGAGGGCAGTGTGGTATGTGTGTGTGTGTGCGCGTGAGTGCCTGTGTGCGTGCACACATGCATACACTGTGAGTTTGTGAGCAGGGAGTGAAAAGAGCTCCAGAGGGTCTTTCGCCTTGGGCAGCAAGTGGACCCCTTTTCCACGCCTCCCAGCTGCCTCACTATAACTTGTCTTCAGAACAGGAAGGCAGGTTCTCGACACAGAAGAGGGACTTACAGGAAGCGCTATATTGTAGATAAATTATGGCCACCTTTTGATTTGTGGAATGGAGTTGAGAGGAACTTCAGGTGCCACAAACCAGCAAATCATCTCCTAATCAGACTGCGGGGCTTGGAAATGTCTTGTTGATCTATTTGCAGTGTATTTTATCTCCTAATGAGACCTGACTCTGCAGGTGAGTTTACAGTCCCTAAACAAACCGCACCTGAGGAGCAGGGCCTGGGAGTGGCTGGACAGTGCCGCCTGGGATCTGGGTGTCCCCAGCAGACAGCATCGTGTCCCTGAGCTCCTGAGTCCGCACGGTTTGCCTAACTACATTGAATCTGTTTCTTTCTTTTTTTCTTTTTTTTTTTTTTTTTTTGAGATAGGGTTTCGCTTTTATAGTTCAGGCTGGCCCTGAACTCAGTTTCAAAGTCACATCACAGCATTCCTCCTACCTCTGCCTCCCCTGTGCTGGGATGACAGGCGTGAGCCACCACGCCCAGCACTGTGGTATGTGATACTGATTGCTGCTGGGGTGAGTCTCCATGCCCAGTATTGTTATGTGGTTACCGGGGCCCTTGCGTTTGCAAGACAGGTGCTGGGACCACTGAGCTATATCCCCAGCCCCTGAATCTGTTTCAGCAGCAGCTGTTTGGGAACCTCTGCCCTTCTCTTTTTCTGGCCTTTCCTCCCTCAAGGATGATCTGCTTTTGTCTGAAAATCTCGCTGTGCACAGGAGTAGGGGAAGGAATCGCCCTACGTGGGCAGATTTGGACAGTAACATCTCTGTGACCTGCAGCTTTGCAGTCTCTGGACTGGGATGCTCCAAGGTTTGTGCATCTGTGGCCCCAGGACAGCTGGGTCTCACCTGGGTCAGGTGCTCTGTGTGACTTCCAGAATGCATGTGAGACCGCGTGGGGTGGCTAGGCAGTCGTGGGTCGGCTCAGGGAAGGTTCCAGGCCAGGGTGCTGCCTCTGTAGCAGGCGCAGCTCTGCACAGTGGTCCTTTCTCCCATATCGGTGAGGGCTTCCATGCAGACCCCAATACCCAGCCCTCCCTGGCCACTGCTGGGCAGCCTTGGGTGGCTACTAGGACACAGCGGCAGGTCTGAGCCTCCCGTCTGAACCTGAGTGATTCAGAGGGACAGTACCTGGGCCGGGGAGTCTCTGACGGTCAGGGGTTCTCAGCCAAACCTCAGAGCAGGGGTGTTGAGTCTCTTGGACATGGACTTATCAGATGCAAAGGATGTTTGCTGGAGAGCCAAGAGACTTGGCTCATGCTGCGCCAGTAAAAAGAGGAGCCTTTGGCCCCCAGCCAGGAAGAGTGAGGCCGAAAGCTTATAGGTGTGATTAGCCTTAGAAGGTGGTGACAGCAGAGCCCGCCTCCTGGGGGAGGAGCCTGCTTTCATCTGCCTTCCCTGTATCCAGCTTGGACTCAGTGCTTAGGACCCTGCTCCAGGCCACCACCCCCAGCTGCCAGGAGCTCACAGCCCTGAGAAAGATCCGAGGCAGAGGGGGCTCATCCGACTTGGTGGCCCTCCCAGGGTTGTGGGAGCTGGGATGAGGCCCGGGATGAAGTGGTTTTCTGGCTCTTCTCCCAGCAGAGCTTTTCAGACCCCACCCCAAGGCCGGTGGGAGATAACAGATGGGAGGTCAAGTCACAGCTGGCAGCAGCAGGGCCGCTAACAGACTGCCAAGTCCGAAAGATTCTTGTGACTCTCTGGCCCCCAGGATGCTTTGCTGACTGGAGGCTCCGGTGTCCTGGATTCTCCACTCTGGGTTAATTGCTCTCCATAATCCGTGCACTGCTCTTTTTTCTGTGACTGTGCATCTGCCCAGTTTGGGGGCTGATGGCTTCCTCCTCAGTTCCCCTTGGGATCCACGCATGTTCTGACAGACAGTGCTTTGGCTTTACCTCTGTTCATGGTCTTGGCTCACATCAGGGTTTCATGCTGGGGCTGGGTGCTGCTCCTTCCCTAGTTGCAGAGCCAGAGGCTGGAGGACCACGAACGCCCCTGTTCCTCATATGAAAATGGTGAATTTTCTTGAACAGCCTTTTCCACGGATAGATCCATGGACCAGCAGCATAAATATCATTAGGAACTTGCTAGATATGCAAGTTTTTAAGCCCTCGACCCCAGAATGAGAAATGCCAGGATTGGACTTGGGAAACAGTATTTCCCCATGTCCGCAGAGCAGATGTGGCTCAGGTGTGAGGACTGCTGTTCTAGAACATTCTGTGGCTCCCTCCCCACTGTGCTGTCACGGCCTGGCTCATCGTTTTCCAGCTTACAGAAACTGGTGACTTGCAAAAATCCAGTAACCACATTCTGGAGCACCGCCATATGTCTGGAGGGGTCATTAAATTCTCAGAATCTCTATCTCTCTCTTTCTCTCTCTCTCTCACACACACACATACACACACACACACACACACACACACACACACACACACACACACACACTACCACCAAGACAAAACCCAAGGAACTCAGGTAATTACATCCCTGCTCATTTCCGTGCTGTCTCCACCCAGCCTCTTCCTAAAGGAGGCTGCTGAGGTGGCCACGCAATCCAGTGAGCAGCTCAGGGGTCCTGTGCACCCTGGGCCGCCTGGTAATGCATTCCAGGCCCACCCAGGATTCCACAGCTCTCCCGAGGCCTGAGCAGCCTGAGCACGCCTGCCCTTCGGGAGCCTCTGCTTAGAGCGAGTCTGGTGATTTCACGTGACCTCGACCCCCCAGGAGCAGAATGTCCTAACATCTCACTCCTGCTGCTGGCATTTAGCCCATCCCTGAGTCAACCGGAGCAGGACTAATAACCAGATTTTGCGGGGAGAGAGCCTTGCAGGCTGGCCCCTGAACCCTGCTTGAATCCTGTCTGGCCACCTCATGCCATTCAAATGCAGCATGGAAAAGACACCGAAAGAAACAGGAGCTTTGTTCCTGCTCTCCGAACCCGCATCCAGGAGAGGGGCAGGGGTGCACTCTTTAGTACTTGGTAGGCTTCCTCTCTGCCCAAGTCCCTCCCCTCCAGACCTCTCCCCTTTCCCAAGTCTTTTCTCTCTGTGTCCTCCAGGGCAGAGGGCTGCATCCATTTCCTGCAGGGCTATAAACCCCTTCTGACTGGAGGGTCGGGCTCCTCATCTCCTTTTCCCCTGGTTGTGTGGAGGCCTGGCCCCAGCTGAGACCTCTCCCAGCCTTTCTGTGGTCTCCAAGGCGCCTGCAAGAAATGCAGCCTGAGAAAGCCCTTCCCCCACCACGTTCTCCTCCCTGCTGCCCCTCCCCAGCTCCCCAGGGCCTGGCCTGCCCTCCCACACTCATGTTTTATGCAGGAACATCCCCATTCTCACGGAAAGCGCAGCAAAGTTTGGGAAAGAATTTCAGACCTCTTTTGAAGAGGGCGGAGCGAATGCAGGGTTATAGGGTTAAGTTCAGCTGAGGGTTTTTGCTTGCTCAGTGGATAGCATATGTGGGGTGCATGGTAGTGCGTGTGCATGTGTGTGTGTGTGTGTGTGTGTGTGTGTGTGTGTGTGTATATTCCTTCCACCCACCAGTAGCACTGCAGGGAAGTGGGGGCGAGCTTTCTCACACCTCTCACCCACACTCATTCCCATCTCTAGAACCTGCTTCATCTCCAGGCGCGGTCCTACCTCTTCTGCTTCCTGGGGATGCCAGAAGTCTTAGATATAAACATTCTCAGAAGTTTGGGAGGCACAGGGAAGAGAGAACATTTTGGGGTTTTTTTTTTTTCCATATATTAAAAGGAAAATGAAAATAGAAGTAACTTTGTCTTTGGCGATTTTCACAAACGCATGTCCCTGTCCAAACACCAAAATGGTTGTTTGTAATTAATTTTTTTTTAAATGATAGACTTAGTGTATGTTACAGTTTCTTCTGCCCATAATTCCACATTTTGCTGTCCTTTCAGCAGCTTGGCACTCCCTGTCTTCTGACAGTAAGAAGTAGGCAAAACCTTGAACTGAAGAATCCATGTAGAGTCCACTTAGAGTAAGACAAAGGACAGTATTATGTTTTCTAGGCTTGGTGTTGGTGAGAGCAGAAAAGCACTTCTTGTCAGAAAGGGAATTGTGGAAAAAACCACGAGGGAACTGTTTAAACTCATTGAAAAAAAAATCTGCGCTGTAGAACTTTAATCAGATTCATTCTTGCAGCCTTCACCTTGAGTCATTTTTGATTCTTCTAACACTTCCTTTTTATCATCTTCTCAGTCCTGGAAACTGAAGATTTGCCTAAATCGAGGCCAGTTTCTCTCTCTTTTCACATGTTAATTTATTCCTTGATTTGCACCATGTTTTCCAAATACAGCTCCGTGTCTTTCACATGCAGTTGGCGACTGAGGGAAAGACTGGAGCCCCACGATGGTGTGGCCCCATGTTGGAGTACGGGGTTCGCTTGGAGACCCTCAGCTTTCGCCAGGCCCAGACCACGCTTTGCAGGATTGAACAGCTGGGCATTTTGCAGTGTAAGAGGTGGTATCTGGGGGAGAGCTCTCAGATTCTGCGGCTACTCTTTACCTTTCATGGCCCAGTTCCAGGCTCCAGATCTAGTACTTTCACAATGACTCAAATTGCTGAGGACAAACATTTTCTCATTTTCATTAAAGTAATCCGCCTTCTCTTTACTTATGAGTGGAAATGAGCTCGGATTCCCAGGAACAATTGATTTTTTGCTCTCATTTAAGAAAGAATGTCAAACAAGTTGCATCCTGATAGACAGATGGAAAGGTTGAGATACTTTGTCTCACTTAAATTCTTACAGCACAATTTTTAGAAATAGTTTGAAAACATAAGGACACACAAACTATCCTAAACCCTTTATTCATCCCCAAAAGTTTTAGGATCTAGAAATATATTTTCGAAGAAATCTTTGGGACCAAATAGAGAGGGAAATTTTTTTTTTTCCACTTATGTGTCTTTCCTGGGCTTTCACTTCTTAGTGTTGTCCCTGGGGAATCCTGTGTTGGACAAATTTAGAATAAAATCTACTTTCCACCCTCCTCCTCTGTAGCTTCTTTTCTCATTATTCTTTTTTTTTTTTTTTTTTAGGTTTTTGGAGACAGGTCTCACTTTGTGGTTCAGGCTGGCCCTGAGCTCAGCCTCAAACTCACATCGCAATCCTCCTGCCTCTGCCTCCCGAGTGCTGGGATTACAGGCGTGAGCCACCACGCCCGGCACTGTGGTATGTGGTACTGGTTGCTGCTGGGTGTGGGTCTCCACACCCAGTATTGTTATGTGGTTACCGGGGAATCGAACCCGGGTCCTTGC
>PVIR01013905.1:0-41391 GCA_004026965.1 Petromus typicus | reverse complement strand
CTTGAGGCTTTCCCCCCACAGCAGATGCTCATCCAAGCACTTTCCCTCTGTGCTTTCTTAACCACCCTGCTCACCTCCCCACCAGCACTGGGTCCTTCCCGGCCCTGTCCCTTTGGGGGTTAATTCCATTCTGGAGCAGCCACTGCCCAGCAACACCTGGCATGGGGTTCTGAGGTGACCCCATATCTGCCTGCGTCGGCGCAGTGATCCTTCCTCCTCCACAGTCTGCACAGACTGTGCTCTTGGGGTAACCCAGGAGGTGCAGTGGCTGCTGCCATGGCAACCCCCAGCCTGTCCGCAAGGACCACTCTTATGCAGCTGGAGGCCATGGAGGGGCTGGGGCTCTGGGGATGCTCCACTGCAGACAGCTTTGGGGAAACCGTCTGGGCGGGGTCCCAACATTCCTGCCCAGGTTTAATAATGGCTGCCTTGCTTCTGAGAAACTCTTCTCCAAACAGTCCTCGCCCCGCACACCCCAGCACTTGCCTGCAAAACTCCAAACGTGCTTTCACTCTCTTTTCTAATGTAACAAATGTCCACAAGACTCCCATATCTTTAATCCATAAGCGAACTTCACCCCCAAGATTGAGAATGACCCCAGAGTTTCTATAACAAGCCTGAGTATAAGTGAAAGCCCTTAAAATTTTCATGTGCAGAGTCTTTTCATGATTTCTACTCAAAGATAGCTCGCTTTTGCTCCAGGATGCAATGTCCCCAGACTGCTGTATCTCCCTGGACTTGTCATTTTATTTTCCATCAGGCTCTGATCCTGAGCACAGATTCATCTATATCAGCTTGGAAGGGGGAGCGAAATTTAGCACTCTGTGACCAGGAAAGAGCCCCGCAGGGACCCAGCCCACCCCGCGCATGACCTGGGGGAAATTCTGACGCAGAGGCACTTGACAGGATGGCAGTGTGAGGGAGGGCCTGCTTCAGGAGGACATTGAGAGACCTGAATCCACCCACACGAGGGGCGTCTCAGCAGATCCCAGAGTGTGCCCTTGGCCTGGTGGGCACAGAGGGAAGAAGCGAATTTTCCTGCCCGAGACAGCCACAGTGGGGACTTTCCTTCCATTTTCTTTTCTGGTTCTGTTCCAGCAAGACACACATGGTTGTGACCGCACGATTCCTCCCTGTTGGCCTCTGCTGGTTCACAGCAAGGGGTTGGCATCTCAGACTTCTGTAACTAACACTGTAACTCACAAAAATAAAACTGCTTTCCCACGTGTGCACACACATGTACACATACATGCACACACACACACACACACACACACACACATGGATACACTCACATACACACTTCTTTCTGGTCAGGTATAAGCTGCTCCTCAGAAGTAAATTTCCAGGGAAACCCATGCCTTAAGAGTGACGATCCTATTTCCCCGCAATCATGGTGGCACCAGATACTTTCCTCAACCTGCAGACCATGGGCCATAGAACAGCCTTTCTTTCCAAGCTTTTGGGGACACTGGACTGAGGTTTAGAAGCCTCCAGAGTAGCTGCGGGTCCTGGGTAATTCACTGGACTGCTCTCAAACATTTTGGTCCTCTTCTATTTTCTTTTAATTGATAAATGTTATTTTTTAGAGAAGCTTTGGGTTCATAGCAAAGTCAAGCAGACAGCGCAGAGCTGTGTACCCTGAGCTCACCACGTTGACCTGTCACACCACCATGGGGGGCCCTGACCACCGATGAATATCCTCATTCGTGGGGTGACGCGCTCTGTGTGTTTGCATGAGTGTCTGATGACATGGAGCCACCACTGCAGAGGTTTTGCTGCCCTGAAAACAATCCGTGTGCTCAGCTATCCGCTCCTCCTCAACCCCAGAGGTGGAAACTACTCAACCTCCACAGTCTCTGCCTCTTGCAGAACAACAGCTAGTTGGGATCACAATGTTCCACCGTTTGAAGTCAGTCTTTCGCTTGGTAATATGCATAGAAGGTTCTCTGTGTCTTTTCATGGCTTGGTAGTTCTTTTATTTATTTATTTATTTATTTTAGCACTGAATATTTCATTTTCTAGATGTATCATAGTTATCCATTTACTTATTGAAAGGTATTTTGGTTCCTTTCAAGTTTTTGGCAGTTATAGATAAAGCTTCTCAACATCTGTGTAGGTTGTGTATGGACATAAGTTTTCAGTTCATTTAGGCAATGCTAAGAAACACAGTTATATTAGTGTATGGTATGGCTCCAGCTAGGGCCCTAAGGAACTACCACACATGGGCCAGGAACTTAGCCCGGTGATTCTAGTGTCTATTGTGCAAGTGCAAGATCCTGAGTTTGATTCCCCAAGCTCCTCTGGAAAAGCTCCACTATTTTGGACTTCCCCAGCAATGAGTATTCGATGTTCATCCACATCCAGTGTTGCCCTAGTTTGGTATATTTTGGCCATACCAATAGATGTGCATTCATGTTTCAATGTGGTTTTAATTCACAACTGATGTATGATGTTAAACATATTTTCCCATGTTTACTTTCCATTTCTATATCCTTTGTGGTGAAGGTGTCATTTGTTCACGTTGTGATTAGGTTGTTTGTTGTCTTATTGTTGAGTTTTTTAAATGTTTTATATATTTTGGATAATAGTTCTCTATCGGATGTATCTTTTGCAATTATTTTCTCCCAATCTTCTAGTTTATCTTGTTATTCTCTGACCCTGGTTTTTGCAAACAGAAGTTTATCGATTTAATTAAATCCAGTTTACCAACCATTTCATTCGTGGATCATGCCTTTGATGTTATATGTAAACAGTCATTGCAAACCCCCAATTCTCCAAGTTTTCTCTTATGTTATCTTCCAGAGGTTTTATAACTTTGCATTATATATTAGATTTGTAGTCAAATTTTGAGGAGGGTACAATGTTTGTGTTTGAATTCCTCTTTTTCCTAATATGGATGTCCAGTGGTTCCACACCATTAGCTGAAAAGATTGTCTTTTCTCCTTTGTCAAAGATCAGCCATCGGTATTTATATGAATCTATTTATGAGCCCTGGCTACTTTATTTCCTCTTTATTTTGCTAATACTGTATTGTCTTGTTACCGAGAATTTATACAAAGTCTTCAGCTCTAATGCAGTCTTCTGTCTTCTGCTGCTCCTTAACAGTGAATGCTCTGTTCAGGGTCTTCTGTGTCTTCTTGTAAAGTTTAGAATCAGTCTGTTTATAAAATAACTTGAGGGGCATTTGACTGGTAATGTAATGCACCTGGAGATCAAGTTGGAAAAGCAAACTATTTGACAAAACAAAGACTTCTTGTCTGTGTGTGTGGAATACATCTCCCTTTTCTGGTTCTTCCTCATATCTTTCATTGGAGTTTTGTAATTTTCCTCACGTAGATCTTGCACATGTTTTGTTAGATTTATACCTAAGTATATAACTCTGTAGGTTTCTAATTTAAATGGAAATGTGCTTTTAATTTTGAATTCCACTGTTCATAGAGGGTATACAGGAAACTAACTGTCTTGCATATTAACTTCCTGCCTTGTAAACTTGCTCTAATGGATTATTTTTAAAAACAGGAGATTTTTATCACTTCTTTGGTTTTCTAAAGAATAGAGAATCATATCCTCTGCAAACAAGGTTTTGTTTCTTCCTTCCCAATCAATACATCTTTTACTTGCTTTTCATGTCTTAGTTCAATACCCAAGATTTCCAGTATCATGTTGAAAAGCAGTGTGCAGTGAGGCACAGTGGCATACCCCTGTAAGTCCAGCTACTCAGGAGGCTAAGATGGAGGGAAGGAAGAAGGATGGAAGCAAGCAAGGAAGGGAGGAAAGAAAGAAAAGGAAAATATCAATGATGAGAAGAGATCTCTGCTTTGTTCCTGATCTCATTTTATTGAGAAAATTTTTAGTTTCTCACTTCTGACTATAATGAGAGCTAAAAAGTTATTGAATATAACTTGGGAAATAGTAGAATTTCTCCACTCTCCCAGATATTGGGGGCTTTTACCATGAATCATTGTTTGATTCTTTTCATCATTCATTCAGTCATGTATTGAATTCTTTTCTGCATCTGTGGATGTGATCATACAACTTGCTTCTTTGGCCTATCAATGTGTGTGACAGTAATTGGCTTTTGAATGTTAAACCAGCCTGTTCACCTGGAATCAGTTCCACTGGACTGTGCTGCATGATTCTTTTACTACTTTGCTGGACTCAGTCTGCAAACATCTTACTGAGGAATTCTGCACTTACATTCATGAGAGATATTGATCTAGAGATCTCTTTCCTCATGATATCTTTATCTGGCTTTGATATTAGGGGGTTACTGCACTCCTAGAATGAGTTTTAAAGTGCACTTTCTATTTCTGTCTCCTGAAAGAGATTATAAAGAACAAGTGAAATTTCTTCCTAAAATGTTTGGCAGAATTCACTAGACAACCCTTCTGGGCCTAGCACTTTCTGTTAGGGAATGTTATAATCATTTACTCTAATTTTTAATAAGTACAGACTTATTCAGATTATTTATGGGGGGCAGATTTAGCTCAGTGGTACCACACCAGCCTCGCAGGCACAAAGTCCTGAGTTTGAGCCTCAGTACAGCAAAGAACAAAAAAGAAAAACCAAATTATTTATTTATTTTGGTATTAGTTTTGGCAGATGACATCTTTCAAGAACTTGATCCATTTCACCTGGGCTATCAAGTTGGTAGGCAAAGAAAGCACTGTTCATGTCTTTCCTTCACTATCTTATCAATGTCTATGAGATCTGTTATAATGTCTCCTCTTTTCTGATAGCAGTAATTTGAAATTCTCTCTCTCACTCACTCTCTCTCTCTCATCTTTTAAAAGAACCAGCTGTGATTCCACTGATTTTCAATGTAATTCTTATCTTTAACTTCAACAATCACTGTTCTGATTTTTATTTCTTTCCATCTCTTCACTTTGAATTTGTTCTTCCTTTCCTGAGATGCAAACTCAGATGATTGATTTCTGATCATCTTTTCTAAAACATTCATTCAATACTAAAAATTTCCCTCTAAGGACAGCTTTCATTGTGTAAGTCGTACTTATATCTTCATTCAGTTCTAAATATTTTTTAAATTTCTCTTGGGATTTCTCCACTGACCCACACCATTTAATCTTAAAGGATATGGAGAGTTTTCAGCTATCTTTCTGTTATTGATTTCTGGCTGAATTTTTTTATGATCTAGGTGCAGACACTGTAGGATTTCTGTATTGTAAATGCGTTAAAAATGGGTTTATGGCCCAAAATGTCTTTTTTTTTTTTTTTTTTTTTTTTTTTTTTTTTTTTTTTTTTTTTTTTTTTTTTTTTTTTTTTTTTGGTGTACTAGGGATCGAACTCGGGCCTTTGTGCTTGAGTACCAGGTAGCTACAGTACCACTAGCACCAAATCCCCAGCCCCCAAATGTTGTGTTTCTTGGTGAATGGTCCCTGAGCTCGAGAAGAACACGGAAGCTGCTGTTGGTTTCCTGTCCTGCTCCGCAGACGTCTGAGCCCCACAGGTTCTGTTTGGTGCCTCTGACATAAGTTTCAGTCCACACTGCCACCAGTTCAGGTCTACTCCTCTCTTACACTAAGCGGTCCCAGATGAGTGGGTAAGTCTTCTTCTTATTATTATTTCCTTGATTCCTTTGCTGATAGCAGTGAAATTCAACTATGAATTGTACACTTATTTCCAACCATATCCTTCTCCTACCATCACTAAACCCGGCAGCAGATAGATCTGGTGTGGGGAACCTGCCTTCTGGATAAGTGAAGCATAACTAGACAAGCTCTGTGGGCTCCTCTGAGTAGAGGAAGAAATGTCCCAATGAAGGTTACGAGCATTGGGAGAAAATAATTCCCTACTACCCCTGAGATTTCTCCCCAAAGCTCCCACAGGTCACTGGCAACTTGGTTTTTTTAGTTTGGTTTGGTTGTTGAATTTGTTTCTTGAGACAGAGTCTTGTTGTATAGTCCTGGTAGCCTTGAACTTGCTATGTAGCCCCGGCTGGCCTCAAACTCACGATCTTCCTGCCTCAGCCTCCCAAGTGCCGAGATTACAGACATGAGCCACCGCGCTTCATCTGGCATTTCCTGGCCTTCTTTTTAATGTTCTTCTCCCTGAAGCCTGCATCTAGGATCCTAGGCAAAAGCACAAACACTACAGCAAACAGAACATAATTAAAGAAGCAAAAAGCTCAAACCATAATAGTACTTTGATTCAACTACTTTATTTTAGTCCTATGACTCTTTTTCCATATGCCTCTCTTTTCTGCTTTTAGTCATATACAAATAGTGAAACTTAGTAGCTATTTCTGTTCTGTCAATTGGAAAATAACTAATTGAAAGAATTCGTTTTGTCTCTCCTAACAAAATAGTGTAGTACAGCACGAAGATCCAAATGTTTGCCGTGTCCTAGTAAAACAGATAAGTCACTTCCTGAAACAGAAGGGAAACTACTGCAGGCATTCCCCTGGCACAGAAGTCCCCAGCTGTGCCAGGGCTCGGCAGTCTCTTTCACCGGAAGTCTGGGAGCCTGAGGCCGGGATGAAATCTGGTTTGCAGGTTGCAGGGCTGCCCACTTGGGTTTCCTTTGACCAGGATTTGTCACTCTGACTGTCACACAGAACCTCAGAGCCCAGTCTAGCAGCCAGAGTTGCCAAACTGTGGTGTCACTGAGGGGCCCATGGAAGTGCTGAATCCAGTACCCGTGCCCAGAGACATACATTCATAAGGGGGATGGGTGGGAGACACCAGGTACAGACATGATCTTTAGTTTTGACCCCAGCAACTTTTCTAAGAACTTGAGTTTCTGATCAAATGCTTACATTCTGCACAGAAGTAGTGTTTTGCTGCCAGGGTAAGCAGGAAGCTCACCAGGTCTGGTAGTGGGCACACATTTTTATTTTTGTTCTCCAGAAATTCTAGCAGCCAATTTAAAGTAGATGAGGATGAAGCCCAAAGCAGTCAGAAAAACGACAGACGCCCCATTAGTGCCCCCAACTGGGCACTGCCCACAAACTCAGCAAGCACCGGTAACACAACATGACTCCCTAGGCGAGAGGCTGCAAACACCCCAAGAGACAGTAACATCCTGTCCACTGCCCTCCACTAGCCCCAGGCTGCTACTCTCACCACAGGACACCACTGTGCTGGGTGCACGGAACCACACAAAGCCTGTGAACAAACACTGATTCCGCCTCCCACACGGAGAAACTGCATCTAGTGTTAACAATGAGAAGACTCGATTCAGAGGGTGAGCATGACGAATGTGTAGAATCCACAGAAAGCAGACCGGCTTCTGTGTAAGCAGTAGGAGGCAGCAGCATAGGGAAGGAAGGGATATCACCTCAAGCCAGGTGGACTTTGGAAAGAGAGACCCCAGAAGAAGACACTTCCGGTTGAGGGCCCAGCACAGGAGGGCTCCAAGGACAGACACACAGGGGTGGTACCGTGGCCAGCCTAGGCAGGGTGGGTGGCTCATTGTAGGGTTAGTTAAAATGTGCATTTGGAGAGCTGGTGCTAACTTGTAGAAGACTTGGAATTCCAGCCTCAGGAACGCAGACTAACAAAGGAACACTGTCAGAGTGTCTGTGAGTAAACCACCATCATGCTGAGAACCCTCAAGTCTTCAAGATTCAGTGAAAATAACGCTTTTCCCAGAATCAAAGCAAAATGTCTCTTGACACAACTGTCAAGCCCTCAGATGATTCAGTGAATCCCAGAAAAACAGAAAAAGATGAGGGAAATTTCAGTAATGTGCAGTCACACATTACATGTCTAGCAAAATCATGACCAGAGTTGTCGAGAGATTCATAGATGCTGGAAAATTCAATATAAAAAAACACACACACACAGTGTTCCCTGAGCAAAACCAATGACCCTCTAGATATGAATAGAAAAAAAAAAAAAAAGCAATTGCATCTTTCCAACAATCCAGCCAAGGCTTCTGACTTTTCTTTAAGATCAAGTAACTTGATTTGCTTCTGAGGCCAGTATTGCCAGCCTTCCCCCACTGCTCCTGAACACGCAGAGCCAGGTCGAGTTCCAGTACTGGTTTGGCTCCTGAGGCCCCTTCCGCTCCTTGGAGAGTCCTTCTCCTCCATCCCAAATACGTCTGTGCACGGACCAGACAAAAGCATGCTCACTGCGAAAGCACAAATTATGTATTGAGAAATCACTACAATGCCAAATTTTTCTAGAATTAAAAAAATAAATATATATCTTTAAGAACTCGCTGTGTTAGGGAAACTGTTTACATATTGAGGTGTTCCTCTTTTTTTGACTGGAACAAATAAAAACAAATTTGATATGGCTTTGGTTTCTTCTTCATGTGTGTCCATCCAAAGGAGCTGACCGTTGGCTACAGGTGGGAGCCTGAGCTTTCTCGGGTGACACTCCCACCCCGCCCCACCGCCCAGGCCCAGGGCCAGTGTCTTCCGTTTGTGACCAGTCACTTCCCATGTTGCCGAGACACAGTATCCGATGCCTGCAACTACAAAAAGGCTGATTCACCCTCACAGTACGTGGGGGTCTCGGGGCACAGGCAGCCGGCCAGCTGCGGAGAGCTACTGGAGTCTGGGGCGTACAAAGTGCAGCGGGACCAGGGCAGGGGAGAAGAGGTACAGCGACCCTTCTGGGCCACACACCAGTGACCCCGTAGGAACTCACACCCGGCCACAACTGAGTCTTAACTCACAACCAAGCACGGTGTTGGATTCTATAGTGTCCCTTAGGCAGCCTTAGTGCCCCGTCTCCTCTTGTGCATGGGTCAGTGTTGCCAGACTCCAGTGGCTCAGCACCAACCCAGATAACCTCAAAGCCAAGAGCTTAGGCTGCTGCCTGTATCCAGGGGCCCCAGGGTCCAGACTGTAAGATGACATGCGGGTCACCTCACGCTGTACCATGACCCAAAGGAACCATGGAAAAATACACCTGGGCTAAATCCCTCCCTGGAGTGGACAGGTGCTGACCACCCTAGTACACACAGCCGTCCACTCCCCTGCCCGCCTGCCAGCCTGCCAGGGTCTCCATGGCACCTGTCACTCGCATCCCCTGGTCCCCGTGTGTCTGTCCCACTCAGTGCTCACAGGCAAGACAGAAACGTGTGGAGACTAATGGAGGGACAGTCCCAGAGCTGCTTCTTGCTCACTGTCCCCACGCAGCCCCACGCAGGCTGCCTCGGGCAAGCCTGGCCAAACTGCACTGCCAGTCAGGTAATCCCAGCATTCTAGGAGGCTGAGACACAAGGATCACGCAACTCAGCAACTTAGTGAGACCCTGTTTTAAAAATTAGAAAGGACTGGAGATGTAGCTCAGTGAAAAAGCCCTTGGTTCAATCCCCAGTACGGGAAAAAAAAAAAAAATTGCTTAAACGGGCCTTCATCTATGGCAGTGATTTCCATACTAATCTGCAGAGGCTCCTCTGGAAGCAAGGCCTGAGGAGACGCTCAGCGAGTAAGGCAGACCAGGGCACCGACAGGTGGTGCTCAGTGCAGGCCAGAGCTGCCGCTCAAGGCCCAGCGCCTCCCTGGTCCTCACAGCGCTCCGGCTCCAGGTTCTCTGCAGGCCCCGCCCTCCTCACCAGCCCCCCTGACTCTACCGCTGGTTTCTAGACAGGAACACATCCTGTTGACCTTACAAATGGTGCTCCCCTCCTGGAACGTGAGTCTAGAACCCCTCAAGGAGCTCAGACACCCTCCCCTGAACCTCTACACCACAGAGCTTCCAAGTCCAGGGGCGCAGAGACATGTGACCTCACCACACTGCATGCCCACTCTTGTATGTCTTCCCCAAAGGCAGCAAGGTTCCTAACTGTCTGTGTCCCTGGCAGCTTTTGTGATGCTGGGCTCTTGACTCCATACTTATTTGTTGGATGGGTGGTGGGAGGGCAGGCAGACGGGCAAGTGAGTGAGCAGGAGGGTGCGTGGATGGGTAAATGGGGGGCTGAGTGGAGAGTGGATGGGTGGGGGGACAGTTGGGTAGGTGCGTGGATAGGCGGGTGAATGAGCGAACGGGCAGGGGTGGAGTACTCAGAGTTGGCCATTCGGGCAACCACAGCAGCCACAGAAACTCCTATTATTGTTCTCTGAATTGCATTACATTATGAAAATCTCCCTTTCCCAGCTGGGAATTATTATTTGGCGCTGCCTTCCATCTACAACACAACTGTTTATTCTACCAAAGTGTTTGGCATTTGACCCAACACACCGCACTGCTCCGGAGGGGTTCTGGGGAGATTGGTCAGTCCGCGTCCTTTGAGGAAGTCCTCTTGTCTCATGGCTGCTCCTTACTGAGGCCCTGGTCCTCACGAGCAGGAGACAAGATTCAACCCGAGGGCAGGACTTCCACACTCACAGCCGCAGAGCCACAGGAGAGGTGCGAGCCGCCCACAGGGCCTCGGAGGGCCAGGCGGAGGGACCACGCTGCAGCTCCTGCTGCGGCCCAGCCTCCTCGGGCCTCGCCTTGCACAGTCCTCACCCAGGGCTGGTGCACATGCCTCCTCACAGCTTTCTTCCCATCCTGTGATCACCCCGCTCTTAGAAATACATACATTATTTTTTGTCCTCCTGCTAGTTGCTTGGGTTACAGTTTTTCTAAATCCCAGCTTCATGGGCTTTTTTCTCCTCTTTATCTCTCTCTAAAATCTGGGATTTAGCTCAAGTGGTACCATGCCTACCTTGGAAGCACAAGAGCCCAAATTAAATCCGCAATACCGCATAAAGAAGTAAATGCATAAATAAAATCTTGAAATCATCTGCAGTGGGAAGACTTGGAAACTGCCTTCCACCCCAGACCCAGCTCCGCCTCCCCGTGCTCCAGTGTCATAGGAACCCTTTCCAAAGACAAGACAGAAGAGGTTAGTTCCTCAAACTATTGCTTGTCCCCCACATCTGGGCAAACTGAGGACAGGCTCAGGTTGCAAGAGGTCACAGTCAATAACACTTTTTAGGTCTCATTTCCAACTTCCCTAACAGGTCTGTCTCAAAAAAAACATTGTTTTTCCACTCGGATACACTCAAGACAAGTGGGTCACTCCTTCACTGGAGACCACAACTGTCTCGGGGTTCAGACACCATAAACAAGACAAGCTCGGCCACTCTGCGGCTCATCAGATCTCAAGGCAGGGTGCTGTCTTATATCTGATCTTTACAGCGCTGCAGGCTTCTGCTTTCTAGCTGAGAAAGTCAACACTCAAATTCAACCCCTAGCCCCAAATTCCCCTGCAAAGTCCAGCTGTGGCCACAGGAGTGCTCACTCTCATTGTCCATGAGGCTTGAAAGGACAGCCGTCCCGCACACAAGGTGGTCAGGGTCCCCAGGGCAGGGAGAAGGATGAACAGGGCGGGGGGACAGACTGCAGAATACAGCTTCAGGGGGAATGCTTGTATCCCATGCAGATGCTCGTGGAGAGCTGCAGATCCCCAGAAGACAAGAAGACCCCCCCCACAACAGTGAAGCCTTGCCTCACTGAGTCACTGGGTGCCAGGGGAAGGCGGGACCTCCCACCATTCCTTCTCACCCAGAGAGAAAAGCCCACCTCAGCAGTCGCAGAGATGGAGAGAGGGGTCGGGCTGAGCCCCAACACCCCTCCTCGCTTCTCCAGGGAGAGAGGCTCAGGGTCCCAAGGAAATCTCACCTCGATTCATCCACTGGGACTCAGAAAGAACCAACCTCAGGACACAGCTGTGACAGCTCCTTGGTCCTGTGCTGTGGCTCTGCTGACAAGCCCACAGCATCCCGCAGGCAGACGCCTGGGAGAGGACCTGCGTGGCAAAGAAGCTCTTGGGGGACAGCCAGGGTCCAGGTCGTGATCTCCACTCTGAGTGTCCAGGGGAGACCTGCTCCTCCTCCCAAGACACACGCGGAGTTCTTGGGACCGGCCATGCCGCTGTGAGTCCCCAGGGCCAGGTTCCCTGTGTACGTCCTTGCAGAGCTCAGGGTCCCTGGGAGGTGTGTGGTTGGGATGGACGTGCTGAGTGGTAACAGAAGGCCACACACTAAAAGAGAGATGCAAGAGGTCAACTGCACTGTGCAGCGGCTGACACCGTCCCTGCTTCCTGCCAGGCACCCCTCTTTGCCGGTCACCTGGAAGAGTGACTAAAATTGTCACCTACCATTCTATGGGCACCTTTGCCTACTGCCCACCCCCAGCCCCAGCGGGATGAAGCCAAGTCCTGACTGACTATCCCAGCAACGCACACGCCAAAGAATTCCATGCCCAACACAGGCGTCTAACAATCATTCTGCACACAATTCTGTGGGTCAGGGGTTTGGGAGGGCACACCAGAGTGGTGGTCACAGGGCCACAGTGTCCTATTTTGTCCTGTCTGCACGTCCTCCAGGACTTCTCCAAGAGCCGGACTCTCCACAGCGCAGTCTCTACTTGACCCTCTTCTTACAGGACAGCAGCTTCCATAGGGGAGAATCCAAGCTGCTCAGCTGAGACGTGCTGCGTCCAGTCAGATGTGGGTGGGACCTGCCACGTCTACCGCAGGAAGGGTGTGCACTACAGGACACTTCACGCCACTGTCCTAGGAAAACAAGATCTCCACTTTAAGCCTCCCCTTGCTACCTAGGCCTGATGAAGAGAGGGCTCGGGCGGAAGCCAGCTTCTTCTCGGTCACGCCCACTGCAGCCTCCTCCGCCGGTTTCTCCACAGTTTGGGCGTCACTTCCCTGCAGCAATTCCAAGGAGAAAACCTCGCCATATCCGTAGCAGGCCAGATGGAGAGGCCTCCTGGCTCCCTACGGAAACACAAGACTCAAGATCTGTTCTTTTCCCCATGAAAGTTCAGCAGCACCGCTGCCTTTGAAACCGTGCAGACTCACCAAGGGCTCTTACTACTAACCGAGCGACTGGCGAGCGGCTTCCCATGAGCCCTGGGAGTCAGAGGCCAGTGGGGAGAAATGCAGCCCGAGGCTGCGCAGCAGGACCCAGGGACATGACTGATGTCAAATGCATCCAGGCTGTCTCCAGGGCATTGTCCTTCCTGCTGGGAGAGGGTCAGGGGCCAGAGGTACAGAAAACCAGGTAGAAACCCAGCTCTCCGCCCACACCAGCTGCATGCCTCAAGGTTTCGAATCCATACTCTGGCAGTGCCTCCACCCTCCACAGCTCAGCCCAAACTGGAGGCCCGTTCACCTGCGACTGACGCCTCTGTGCCCGGAGCGCTAGCCGCTGGTGACGCTGCCTCTGCCTCTGCCCCTGCAGAAGCCCAGAGGACCTATTACCGTAGCACTCCCACAGGAGCAGGGGCCTGGCTCCGCTGCACCACAGCCTCGTCCCCAAGGGCCGCGGAGGGCTGGCGGCTGTGTCCGGCACTAAGCAGGCAAAAATGAATTCTCTTCCATGCCCGCAAGGTCACAGCCTCAGAAGACCCGGACCTGTGCTTTTTCCAGCCTTCAGCAAATTATTGCACTTAAATAAAGTTGATCAAAAAATGTGAATGTCGGGCCGGGGAGTTAGCTCAGTGGTTCCGGCGCCTGTCTTGCAAGTGCAAGGGCCCGGGTTCGATTCCCCGGTAACCACATAACAATACTGGGTGTGGAGACCCACACCCAGCAGCAACCAGTACCACATACCACAGTGCCGGGCGTGGTGGCTCACGCCTGTAATCCCAGCACTGGGGAGGCAAAGGCAGGAGGATTGCTGTGATGTGAGTTGGAGGCTGAGCTCATGGCCAGCCTGAACCATAAAAAGCGAGACCCTGTCTCAAAAAACCTAAAAAAAAAAAAAAGTGAATGTCCAAGTTTTAAAAATGTATTACATTAAAAGACTCATCGCCACGGGTCCCTCTGGAAACACTCCCCTCCCGTCCAGCACGCCGAGCACATGTCCTGACCCTTCCCAATGCAGCCCTCGCGGCCTCTCTCCCAAGTGTCTTTAGTTGTGCTGTCCTGGCTGCCTCAAGGTCCTGAATTAATTCAAAATATTTCCCTTTCGTGGCGATTTCGACTTTGGGGAAGAGCTGGAAGTCCAAGGCGCCCCGGCCAGGGAACGAGGGGGACGAGGAACAGCCCTGAGTTTCTATGAGCTACCTTTCCGCTGGAGGGCGCTCGGCAGCAGTCTTCACCATATTTTTGACCACACCTTGTAAAGACACAATTTTGATGCCCTCGAAAACTCAAATTGCTTACAATAATGAGCTTTCAGTGTGTGTTACATTTCAGTGTAATATTGATAATCAAAAGGGTTGGATATTAGTTATCTAAGGTCTAGAAATAGAAGGTCTATTGGTCCCAATACAATGTTGTCAATCACAATTATTATCTTAGCATGCTACATAAAATAACTACATTATCTTGTCAATTGCTAACATCAAAATCCTAACTGGCTATTCTGTCTCGCATCATTCAGAGTTCTGATTCTTCTCTGGGGTATTTCTAATCGGATGAATGACAAAAGAACTCTAGTGAGTGCTACTAAAAAACCGATTATTTTGATAAAAATGATATTTTAAAAAATCATTTCCTGATTCAAAATTGTCTTACAAATTGAATTTCTGGTTGAATTTGTTTTATATTTTTCTTTTTGAAAGCATTATAATTGTCTTAAAATTCTACAAAAGTACGAGCCTCAGCAAAAAGATCAAACCCAATTTTTGAGAGGTATCTATTTTTGTTTTGTTTTTTGTTTGTTTTTGACACTGGGTCGCCCTATCTAGCTCAGGCTGATCTTGGGCTCACTGCGTAGCCCAGGCTGGCTTCAAACTCGCAGCTGTCCTCCTGCCTCAGCCTCCTGAGTGCTGGGATTACAGGTGTGAGTATCACACCCAGCTCTTAATGTTACGAGATGATGAGCTTGACCTATGGCCTTGCCCAGCTCCCTCCACCTGAGACTGAGCCCTTAGCTGCAGTCACACACGCAGCCCTGTCCTGTGGCCCGCAGCCAGGCAGAGCAGTGCTGTTGCTACACCATCCTCTCGGGCGTTTACAGAAAGCTGTGAATGCCCTCAGAGATCAGCTTCCCTACGAAAAGGGCTAAATAGTTGATCCTCTTGGAGACATACTTGAGACTGGCTCTCCTGGTCACTGCTCTTTCTTGGCCCAAGGAGACAGCCTGGAAAGAAAGGGGCCCGCCTGGGAGTAGACTAAGGAAACTGAACGTGTCACCTGAGTTAACTGTCAGCCCCTAATCAGGACCCCAGGTCCCCCCACCGCGGGAAGAGGCGGCTCCGCGCAGCGGGTCCCGCGCATGCGCACGGCGTCCTCCCCGCCCATCGCCGCCTGCCTGACCGCGCAGATTCCGTGCGCTGTGGGTGCCGCCACGGTCCTTACGGGCCACGCAGGGTTAGAAGCTCCCCCGCTCCGCGAAGGGGCTGAGCCGGCTGCTCCAGGCAGGAGTCACACCTAGATCGAGCCCTCCCTGCCGCCCAGAGCCTGAGCCCCGGGGCCCTGGAGCCCTCAGCACCGTGCCCCTCTGTGCACAAAGGTGTTTCCAGGGCGCCCCCCACCCCAGGGACCCGCCTTTCCTCCTTAAAAATAAATTATTTACTTCTGAAGAAAATCCCAGTTGAACAGGAAATAATACCAGGAATCAACAAATGGGATCAAATCAAATTCAAAAACTTAAACCACCAAAAAAGTGAAAAGACACCCTACGTAGGGGAGGAAAACTTGGCCAGTTACTCCTCACACAAAAGACTAATTCCAACCTCTGTATATAAAAAACTCAAAAAATTAGATTCACTAAATTGTTTTGTTGTTGTTTTGTGGGGTTTTGTTGTTGATGTTTGTTTGCTTTTTGTTTAGTTTTTTGAGACAGACTCTCGCTTTGTAGTTCCAGCGGGCCCTGAACTCACTAGGTCGCCCTGACTAACCTCGAACTGGCGGCAGTCACCCTGCCTCTGCTTCCCAAGTGCTGGGATTACAGGCATAATAGATTCACTAAATTTAAAGACACAGTTTTTAAGGAATGGGTATCTGAGACACACTTCTCAGAAGAAGTACAAATAGCCAATAAACACAATAGGTGGGAAAATGTTCAGAATGGTCATTAGAGAAACGCAAATTAAACTAAAATAGCACTAAGATTCCATCTCTGCAGAAAATATTATCCTCAAGAAATCACCAATAACAAGTCCTGAAGAAGCTGCCAAGAACAGGGGAACACTTCTCCACTGCTGGTGGAAGTGTAAACTGGTAAATACTATGGAAATCAGTGTAGACATTCTTGAAAAAAAAATAAAATAGAAGTCCTATTTGACTCAGCTAAATCTTGAAAGTAGCCTGTATATCCATCAACAGATGAATATACAAAGTGATGTTCATACATGATGGAGTGAGTACTACTGTGCCATGAAGAAGGATAAACTCGAGTCGTCTGTACAGAAATGGATGCAACATGAGACCATAACGTTACGTGAAGTAGAGCAGAGCCACAAGCTTACATATTGCGTGGTTCTTCTCATATGAGAAACTCACTATATATATATATGTTATATATACACACATATATATATAGTGCAGAATAAAAGAGATGAGGAGAAATGAGAAAAAGTTTATTGTAATCCAGATGGACGATGTATCTAAAAGACTATCTTGATTTATATAACTGTCTCACATGTTTGATATGTTTTTTGACCTATTAGTGTGGCTGTTAATCTGTATTATGCTAACTAACTTTATAAGGACTTACAAGATAAATGCATGAATCTGATACTGGCAAAAAAAAAAAGAAGAACTGACAGGCATTATATACAGTTCCCCACAATGAATGTAAGCATTAAGAACTATAAACACACATATACTAATAAAAATGTAAAATAAAACAAATCATTGACCCTGCTGTTACTTGGGTATACTCAGTTCTTTAAGACATCAAGAACTTGGACAAGACTCTGATCCACAGACAAGGTTGGGGCTCAACCCAAAACGGGCCAGGGCTCAGCAGGCAGAACATGTGGAGTGGCATAGACAGAGCATGGGGACACTGCCGGAGGAGGAAGCTCTGAACAGGAGCAGCAGCCAGTGTGCGTACTCGGGCACTAAGGCAGGGACAGTGGCAGGCCCACATCTGCCCGGTTCTGCGTCCTGCTCCTGTGTGCCTTTGGGCCCATCAGCAGCCTCCCTGAGCATCACCCACCCCATCAGAAGTTCTCCGTGCAGCAGCAGCACTGAGCTGGTAAGGAAGGGTGAGATACTAGGAGCCCACCCTCCCTAAGTGCCTGGACCAGAACAGCATGCCCTGGGGAAATGCCCCCTACACTCCTACTCAGTGATTCCTAGAATTCCTTCTTGCTTATGCAAGAGAACGAAAGCAAAAAGTCCCGAAGAAAGGACAGGACAGTGACCTGACAATGGGCTGGCCGCAGTCTCATCTCCAGGACCACTTACCACACCCAATTTTTCTACCCTTATCGCCCGCATGACACCAATCCATACCATCCTGCGACAGGTACTGCAGGTGCAGACTTCCTGGTGCTGCCCTGAATGAGGATCCCACAGCTCAACACCACCTGCCAGCTCCACTTTCAAAGGGAATTCCACCTTGTTTGTTTGTTTGTTTGTTTGTGATTCATTGTTGTTCTTGTTGTTGTTGTTGTTTGCTTCTGTTCTGATGACCTTAAAAAGTTTGTGCTCCTGGAACATGAGGAGAAAGCCAGGTCGACACTCTTAACCTCTACCATTTCCCAACTTCAGTTTCTCTACTGGGTCTCTGCTTGGAGCAAGCAAATTCCTACCAGCCTGGAGTCACTAGTCCTTTTCCAACCCATCTTGCAAAGGGAACAAAGGCAAGCTGGTCACATGACCACAAAGCAGGATGGTCACATGATCCAGCACAGAAGTTCTGCCGAAAGTTCTAAGTGCACTGAGGAAAAGTGACAGGCACCGTGACCCCGAGGCCAGCCACTGTGCGAAGTCTTTGCTTCATCAGTCTATGGGGTACCCCATAATAGCTAGGAAGCTGGGTTTAATTATCCCTCATCTCAAAGGTGAGGAAACTGAAGCTCAGGGAATCCAGGTAACTGTCCCCAAGTCTCCATCCCAGCGTCTGAGTTTATAGCCACCTGTAGCCACCTGGCGCATCCTCACCGGGTACCTGCACACACCTCAGGCATCAAAACTAAGATTTCCAAGAGTCTAGTCCCCATTCACTCATAGAAATGTCTGGAAGCTCTGAATTCCTGAACAACTTATCTATAAAATAACCTAATTAGGAACATTTTTAGTAAATCTCAGTGTCAAAATGCCTATCAATCTCATCTATCACCCCAAAATAAGAATGTCAGCCTTTATTAAGTCTGAGGGGACACCAAACACCACTTGCAGTTATTCCATTAGCAACCTCGGCTGCCCAGTGCCACCCCAGGATGAATCTTCCAGACTTGACTGCAAATTATCATTTCTTTCCCAAAGTTGTTGTCATGTTGGCTCATTCAGCTCCAAAAAGACCATGCAGAGCAGGTTAGAAAAGATGGAGAATGTAAGGAAATAAGAGGCAGCTTTCTGATCCCCAAGGGTGCTCCTCGGGGGCAGATGAACAGTCTCCTCTGCCAGGGCCCCCAGGCCAACCCCCTGAGGACTCCCCATTTCACCATGGGTTCCTCGAGCGCCAGCCACACTACGGCACCAAGAAATGGGTGGGAGAGGCCCAGAAGTGGGAGGAGGTGCACAGGGCCTGACAGGAACTTCCAGCTCTGCAGGGAGAGTGGCGAGCAGGACTTTCTGCCTCCACAGAGGCCGAGCGGAGGCCACCCTCCTGTCACAGAGCACTGGCATCCTCACGCTGCGTTCTGAGCTTCCTCCGAGAGCAGAGAGAGTAGGGATGCCAATAAAGGGTGGTGACAACACCGAGAAATGGGTACAAATGGGATCAGAGGAGGCATGGCAAGAAACACGGGACACGGAACATCCTGCAGGAGGCCTCTTGCTGGGACACAGCCCCAGTAGGACGGGAGGGAAAGAAGAGATGGGGGTCGAAGATTCCAAAGCCAGGTGTCCCAGGGGCTGTTACTAGATTGGGGCTCTGGCCTAGGTTCTTATGTCTGGAATAAGGCATTGACCAGCAGGCCCAAAAGGAGCCTGGAGGTACCCTGAGTGGCCCGCTATGCCACCAGGTTCCCTTGTCTCCGGGGGTTAGGATTAGGGGTTGCAGGGAATTGAGGGGTGTCTGAGGCAGGACTCCTGCTGCCTAGCGGCCAGGTTCGGCACCTCCTTCCCACATCATCTGTGACAGGAAGAACTTCCCACTCTGCTCTCACCCCCTCATCCCTCCAATCACCAGGAATCAATTACTGGGGCTGATTTACACGGTGTTCATAATGTCACCCAAAAGATAAACACTTAGACACAAATCTAACAAAACATTACAAGGGATACATCTAGAAAACTACAAAACACTAACCAAAAATGGAAAATCAATGATCTCGATAAAGAAATGAGATTTCCCATAAATCTACCATAAGAGATTTGTCATAAATCCAATTCATAGATAGTGAAAAACTGATTCTAGAGCTTATATAGGAAGCAAAAGACCTAGAAGAACAAACAATGCTGAGTAGAACAAAATAGGATGACTCACACACCCTCATTTCAAGGTTTATATAGGTATATATGAAACAAAATTCATGGAATAAAACATACACATGATGAAATTCCAAATACCTATGGGGAAATCAACAGTGACTTCCACATGCAACAATGTAAATGAATCTCACAAACTTAATGTTGATTTTTTAAAGAAAAACAGAAACAAAGAGTACATGCTGTACAATTTCATTTTGTTTAAGTTTCAATGCAAGACAAAATTGCCCGAGACTCTGTAGAGAGCTTCTGGGAGGTGGAAGGTCTTGGAATGGTCAGTGGCGAGGGACAGTTAGAGCATAATTATTCATCAAATAAATTATTACATGGTTGTTTTCTCTTGAAAAAATTCACTCAGTTCTGTGTTTACGATCTGTGCACTTTTGTTTGTGTTACACAATTCAGTTTTAAATCTTTTTCTAAAAAAATAAGATGATCCACAAAATCAGAAAATATAATTTACAGAGGATATAACTGAAAAATGGATTTCTTATCTGAACTATATACAGAATTCCTGAGAATCAATTCAGAAAATAGTTGAATAGGGAAATAAAAGACAAATGATATAAATTGATCATTCACAAGAGAGGAAAATGCAAGGTACATTAAAAGGTGCTCCACATAACTCCTAGCTGGAAACTATAAAGTCAAATACACGAATGTCAGCTTGGAAAATATTTAGAAGTGTAACCCTCTTTTTGTGGGTGAAGAAGGGGACATCGTCCTCACGGCTATTTGCAAAAGAATTCAACTCATTCTCTCTGGAGAAAAATGTTTGCTCTTTCACCCCATAGTTCCAAGTCTAGGAAAATAATAAACTTGCAAAAGTCCATATGGCATGACATCGGTGAGATGAATGCGGCAAATATGCAGCTCTACGCATCCACGCTCAGGGTGTGGATAGAACGTGTAGGTGCTGATACAGGCCAGGTGCAGACCTGAGCGGGGTTGTCCTGGAGTGGGACAGGAGAGACCAAGGGGCCAGGGGAGACTCACCGGGAGTTTCTACATCATGTCTGCTGCTCTCTTCCCAAAGAAATAAGCAGCACTGCCAGGGTTACAGATGACATACACTTGGAAGCCTAGCACCAGGGAGGCTGGGGCAAAAGAATCATCCTAAATTCAAGGCCAACCTGCACAACGAAGAGTTCAAGACCAGCTTGTATTACATAGTGAGACCCTGTTCAAAACGAAAGAAAGAGAGTGGGGGGGGGGACAGACACGTCAGAGCTCAGTACAGCTGGTGGTAGATATATGGTCTCTTGTGAAGTGTTCCATTTAGTTCCCTTTATCTTCAGGGAATTATTGTAAGACCCCCATGGAGACCTTGTAGCTGTGAAAAGTAGCTAATCCTATCTACACTGCTATTTCCTGTACATGCATGCCTGTGATGAAGTTGATAATCCTAGCACAGTCAGAGATCAACAAACATAACCAATGATTAGGCACAACCCTCATAACAATGTGCTGTGATAAAAGTGATGGCCAGGTGGTCTCTTGAGTTATTTTCTTATACTCTCACTTCTCCCTCAAAGGAAGCCCTCCATTTATCTATCTTTAATGCAGCAAGGTGGCCTCACCAGGTCACTAGGGCTGCACTCTGGATCCTCCAGCCACCAGAATCATGAGTCAAATCAACCTCTCTCATCAAGTACCTGGCCTCAGGCATTTTGCTACAGTAACACAAAACAGACAAAGACAGGGCTGAGTAGTCAGCTCAGTGGTTCCAGCACCTGTCTTACAAGCGCAAGGACCCGGGTTAGATCCCCCGTAACCACATACAATTACTGGGCGTGGAGACTCACCCCAGCAGCAACCAGTACCACATACTACAGTGCCGGGCGTGGTGGCTCATGCCTGTAATCCCAGCACTCGGGAGGCAGAGGCAGGAGGATTGCTGTGATGTGAGCTTGAGGCTGAGCTCAGGGCCAGTCTGAACCACAAAGCGAGACCCTGTTTCAAAAAACCTAAAAAACCCCCAAAAAAACCCAGACAAAGACAAAAAGTATCTGTGGCTCCTCTGCTTCAAGTAGAAAAGGATGGCCAAGTCCCCTGGACAAGCAGAGAAGTCTGTGAGATGAGCCAGAGATACAGCCAAGTATGCCATGGTTAACCCACCCACATCTACCCTTGCTCACAGCCTGACTTCATGCCATGCTGCTGTCACTGCCCCTTGCTGTCGTCATCCCAGGAGAACGATTCTGGTCACATGAACAGGAGAAACAGTAACTCCATCCCTCAGCAGAAAGACTCACCAAGGCCACTTGTGAGCATAAAGGGAGAGCTCACCAACCACTTCCCAGTAGGGTACCTAGGAAAAATGGCACATGAGCATGAGAGCACACACAAACACACACACACACATAGTGTTAGCTCCTTATTTCTGCCCTTCAATTTTCAAAAGCTTGATGAAGATTAAAAGTTAATGTTTGGATATAAACATTATATGTCTAGAGATTAGAAATGTTTGGAGATTAGTCAAGTCTCCACCCAGTTAGCCACAGAAATGTGATGGTTATATAATCAGAAACCAGTCACCTCTGTCCCCAGTCCTCAGCTCCATGTGAAAAATATGATGCATGGGTCTGAAAAAGCATTTGTCTTCCTGAGAGTTACTTGTTCCCACAGAGGGGCAAAAACCAGAAGCTTCTGGAAGCATGAAGGTCAAGTTGAACTGAGACAGGGTCCAGAGAACAGCTGGTATAGTCTTACAGATCTAAATGTAAGATATATAAATGTAAGTCTTGAGCAAATACAAAAATCAGGTCTGGCTACAAATGGAAGAAAATTGACAAAACCAAGTTTTCCACGGCTCTAGAAATTTACTAAAGGCTTGCAAAAATCCAAAGAGATTTATTCAAGCAAAATGACTGAATCTTAGTAAGAACTGTGAACTTTATAGCATTTTAATCTATCCTGTTCCCAAGTCCACAGTAACTGTGAAAATCAGAAGCCTGGAAGTCACTCCCCAAAAAGATCTACCCAAAGACTGTTATTCTCTGATGACAAACTTCCAAGAGAAACATATGACAAAGAACAAAGACTTTATACTCTTCATCCGGGAAGTTACTGAACAACCCCAGCAACAACAAAGCCTAGAGTCTTAGTCACTTTCACTGCACTGGGACACAACACCAAATGCCCATCGCTTGAAAGAGAAGTTTATTTTGGCTCATGTTTTCAGTCCAGAGTTGAACTCCAAGGAAGGAAAGAATGGTGGGAGGGGCTGGCGTGTAGGAGAGCTGCTCACATTATGATGATCAGCAAGCAGTGCTACACGGGCAGCACTGGCCGCGCATGTCCGGTCGGACTCTTTGGGGTCGCCTTGTAGCACTAATATTCACCCGGGGGAGAGCTCACTTCTCCCAGCTCAACCCCCCTAGAACACAAGGAAAGCAAAGGCTCCGATGGCCAGATCCCTTGCACAGCCTGCACTGAGTCAGAGGGCCTCAGTGTCCTCCTGGTGACAGGGCAGCAGCAGGGCCCACTGGGGAAGGGGCTGGCGCCACACACCGGACACCGCACATGGGACATTCATTGGCACTGGCTGGAACCAGTATGCAAGCGCACTATCTTCCTCTCCCTCCGCTTGTGAATTTCTGCATACAATGATCTGGTGTGGAGATTAAATCAACACCAATTCTTTCACTGATTTGTGACATAAAATATCTGTCTATGAAAGCACACGCTGCGTTATTATTCAGCTGCTCAAAACACGGAAAAGCACAACTGCCCCTCATGGGGCCCCCGGGTTCTGAGGACCCGGCCAGGGAACCTCAAAACAGCACCCGGGGCTGGCGGTGGCAGGTGACGGACCCGCGCTGTCTCCTTCCAGCCTGAGCCCCACCGGGCAGAGCTCGGTTCCCTACAGCCTCCCTGAGGGACGACGTGGCGCCGGAAGATCCGCTGAACACCGCAGCAGGGCACCGCAGCAGGACCCCGGGGAACCTCAGCACGGCGAGGCTGCGACACTCAGCGTTCAGTCCCTTCCCAGACACACAGGAAGGGGGCCAGCCTCCCCCTGTCGACTTCCGCCCGGAGGGAGAGATGTCACTATTAATCACCCTGGGGCTCCGCACGTTTGTCCCGAAGCCGACTGGTACTGGGAACAAGTGCCTGGGGACCCGCCTCCTTCGGGAGGCGGCAGTGGCCCGACCACGATTTCCTAGGGGGCGTGACTCCAGCTCCTTGCAACGGAGAAACAGCTTTCCTAGCACAACTCTGGCATTGTGGCGCTTTCACTAGAAAGCCCTATCCCGGGGGTGTGGCCTGCACGCTGCGGTAGCCCGGGAGACAGACGCCCGCAGCAAACCAAGCCACTCTGCCACAAGGACGTCCAGCTTTACAAACCGGAAGGAACTCGGTAGCCCCATTGCGCATGCGCCGCAGCGGGCTTCTGACCAATCAGCGCTTACGCTGCGGTGACCCGACGCCCGGACCGACAGGCTGTTCCGCCTCTGGCAGGACGCTCTCTCCAAGGCCCGCTGCAGCTACTAGTCAGACCGCTAGGAAGTGGGAGAACCTGGGAGCGAGAGACTGCAGTTTCGGGGCTACCGTGTCATCGTGTCATTGGAGAGTGAGTCCCAGACTGGGCCTCCCAGCTCCACTGGGACCACTTCTGTTTCCCCGGCTGGATAACAAACCTCAGAAATTTATCTCCACCGCAGTGCCCCCTCCGCCCCCGCAGGCACACACACCTCCAAATGGCTGGTCATGGAGTCATCGTTCTGATGACTGAAGAGAATTAATGTGACTCAGGGAAGGCGAAGGAGTCAGCGTCCTACTGAGGGGCCTTGTGAGCCCCAATAAATACACTGAAGGAAGAGCTGGATGAGGCCAATCCCCCTGATCTCCCTGTGGAGGTAGGCCTCTCCTCACCCGTGCAGGGTCGTTCGCCCGACCAGCACATCAGCATCCTCATCTGCTCCCGTTAGCATCCCTTTCACTTTCTAGGAGCCAGGCTCCCCCCATGTTTCTGTGGGCTCCACACGCCACATCAGAGAACCAGTCACAAGTCATCTGGACGTAGAAGTGACTGTGTAGTTGAACAGAACAAGTAGGAAGAGGTAGTTCAGGCCTGTAATTTCAGCACTCTGGGAAGCTGAGGCAGGAGGACTTGGCCCACACATGAGGCAGGAGTATCCCACGTCACTAAATTCCCCACTTTAGTGACTTAGAAGATGCTGTCTAAAATACGAAAAAATAATAGGCTAGAGATGTAGTTCAGTACTCAATCTTCAGTACTATGATGGAGGAAGGAAGAAAAGATACAGGGAGGAAGGGAAAAGGAAGGAAAGAAGAAAGAAAAAAAGAAGTTCCCATTGCCCATTCTCATCCTGGGGAAGATCACACAGGGCTGCCTGTATTTTCATGGCCAAAACAAGTCACGAGACCACAGCACGTTTGCTTGGGGCTGTGGGTCACACCCTGGGCAGTGTATTGAGGTCTGTACCGTGAAATCCCTGCGAACAGCGGAGCTCCGGTCACAGCCTGTCTTCGCCTCGCCTCCATTCTTCTGCCCCCACCCCAAGTTTCTCACAGGACCTCAGTGTGCAACACTCTCACTGTTTCTGCAAGTCACTCCAGTCCCAAAAGAACTTGATTATTTTCTCTTTGCAGTGCTGGGGATGGAACCAGGCCCTGGCATAACTGGGCAAGAGTTCTTCCGCTAAGGCAGGCCCAGGCCAGTCCAGAGCTGGCAGGACCTTGTCACAAGTTCCCCAGGCCATGGCGAGGCACAGCCCGGCTGTGTAGGGGCCCCACAGCCTTGCACTCTGTGCACTTGGAACAGGCATCCTGGGTCCTCCCCGTGCAGAGGGGTGCAGTGGATTCCCAGCCACTGTCACCCTCTGGACCCGGCTCCCTGCAGTGACAGACATCCCCTCTGAGTGCCTGAGATGCACCATCTGCAGGGCCAGGAAGGCAATGGTTCCTCCAGCTCTGCCGTGCTCAGCCAGCTTCGGTGTCCATCTCCCTGGAGAAGTGAGTGTCCTGCCCTGTCATCTCATGGCATCCCCCCTGCTGGACATCTGCCTCCATATGCCCCCTTTTGTGGAAAAGACACCAGTGCACTGAGTTAGAGCTGGCTTTACATCACTGTGACCTCTTCCTAAGTCACCTACGGCAACCTGGTTTCCTTAAGGTCGCCCTGTGAGGTCCTGGGGTGAAGACTGACCCATGGATCTCTCAGGGATGCACTCAGGGACCCCACACCAAGCGGGGTGGGGAGCTTTATGGTGAGCCCGAGGGACAGTAGCTGCCAGGGTTGCATGGAGGGGCGCAGTTGGGTCTGGTAAAGGGAAAGCACTGGCACTTGTGCCAGGCCCTGGCCATTATGACCAGCTACACAGAGGCTGTGGATTGACTTCTGGCAGGTTGCTACAGAGATTATGGGTCTTTATTTTTTTTTTCTTCTTTTTTTTTTTGAGACAGAACCTTGCTTTGTAGTTCAGCCTGGCCCTGAGCTCACTATGTAGCCCAGGCTGTCCTTGAACTCACAGCAATCCTCCTGCCTCTGCCTCTGGGGTGCTGGGATTGCAGGCCTGAGCCACCACACCCAGTATTGTGGTATGTGGTACTGAGGACTGAACTTGGGACCTTACAGCTTGCCAAACGCCAGAACTACTGAGTTATATCCCTGACCTCATTTTTATAGCTTTTTGTTCTTTGGTTTTCTTTCAGACAGGGCTTCAGCCTGTGATTCAGGCTGGCTTTAAACTTGCAGTGATCTTCCTGCCTCAGCTTCACTGTATTATTGCTTCCCTTGTACTTATTTTGAGTTTAATTAGCTTTTCTTTAACTCTGTGGACCAAGAGGGTAAATTTTCCGTCTTACTGAGGAGGTGGATTCAATCTGTAAGCTTTCCTTTGGGCACTATTTTATCCACATTTAACACGTTTTAAAATACTTTTGGAAAAGATACTTTGGAAAATATTTGATGTCCTTCAGGTATACTATTTTATAAATGATAAGCAGGTCAGCAGTTATTCTAATCTGCTTTTTTTTTTAATTATATAACAATTTGGGTTTTTTATTATTTTTTTAATCTTTATTGGTACATTAAATATACACATCATGATTGTACTCCATAATGGGGATTTGTACCAGTATAAGACACAACTTAATTCTCATTTTTTCCCATAGCCCTACCTACCCTACCCACCCCCCATATACATAAAATTTATTCTAATCTGCTTTTATCAATTATGAAAAAAAGGATTTCTAAAATCTCCAGCTGTAACTGGATTTAGAAATTTCTCCCTCTCACTCTAGGATTTTTCATGTACTCTGAAGCTGTTGTGGGACAGATGCGCACTTAGGACTTGTACGTTTTGCTGCTGTGTTGCCTTTGTCATTATAAAGCGCCCCTTTATTGTGTTTGAGAAGCCTCCCTCACACATACTACGGCCAGTCCAGCATCTTCTGCACAGTACCCCTCTCCCCACATTTCACTCTTAAACATGTCTTTAATACGGAAACTCTAGTTAAGGACACGCCTGCCAGGGCACATAGAGCTGCTCTACTGATGTGTGAAATGTCTTGGGACATTGACAAGAATCAGGACCATGGTGTTCTCCCTCCATGGTGGCCACCATCACGCTGTAGGATGCGCTTCCTTTTCTACTTTTCCTTGGCCCAAATTTGCTCTGCAGAGCATATCTTTTCCTACCTTTAATAAAACTTTGTTACCATTAAAATAAATAAATCAAGTTTTTTTAAAATAAACCTTTTTAAAGAAAGGTTGATGAATGAAGAAACAGATGAGAGATGGTTATATTTTTAATAAAATAAAGCAAAATGCTAATTTTGCAGTAAAGATGGTGAGTATATCATTGTTCAGCACACAATGCCTTCAACATTTTTGTACATTTGAACTTTTCATAATTAAATGTTGAAGGAAATGGATGGATCAATAATACCTGTAAACTAGAATTAGTCCACCAAAATTCAAACTTGGAGATTAATCCTTCACCTCTGCCTTAGTCACTTTCTGGGGACTGAGACAAAATATTCCGCGACCACAACTTGTTTATTTTGGCTCATGTTTTGGGTCTCTAGTTGGCTGCTCCAAGGTAGAAACAGCATGATATAAGGGCTTGACGGAGGACAGCAGCTCCCTACATGAAGGACAGGAAGCAGAGAGCAAAGGGAAGGGTCCTGGCAGAGACACACCCTTCCAGGCCACACCCACGACCTGCTTTGTCCTAGCAAGCCCCGCATCCTAACCCCAAATCAACTATGGAATACTCCATACATTAATCCATTGATAAGTATAGCGACCCTGTGATCCAGTCACCTTCCCAAAGCCCCACCTCTGAATACGTACACTTGAAGAGGACATTTATATCTAAACCATACGACTTCAACTCCCAATCTAAAAAACCAAACAATGCAAAAAGGTGTTAAACACCATCCCAAAATGCAATCAGAAAAATCTAGTCCATACAAGATATGATAAAAAATACAAGTGTTAACATGTTTTTAAAAATTATGACACTAAAGGACAATGCTAATAAGTGCCCCTAAAATACTGTCCCACTATTCTTGCCACTTTCTGAACCAGTCCTGGAAGTCTTTTCCTGAGTGCTTTCCCGGCTGCCTCAGTGTCATGAATCCATTCAAAATGCTCACCTTTCACAGTCACTTTGACTTTGGGGAAGAGCCAGAGTCACCCGGTGCCAAATCTGGTGAACGAGGTGGATGGGGACGCAGCGTTGTGTTTTTATGAGCTGCCTTTCTGCTGGATGATGCTCAGAGCTCCACTCACCATATTTTTGATCACACTTCATAAAGACACAGGAAAAAGGACTCCAGAGCTGCTGCCCCAAGCGGAAGGACAGTGAGATGCAAGTGCTCAAAGGAAGAGGAGTCTTTTGAGGAGCATTCATGGCGATGTATCTTTTACGGTAACAATTATTTTATAGTTTAAATTCACCATACATTTTGATCACACCTTGTAGATGACCAAGGATAAAGAAGGGAAAAGGAAATGAGATGAAAAGCTGAGTTTGTAGAGATTTAGAACGAATATTAACCAGTTCCATCATGTGAGAGCCGGGGATTTAAGCTCAGTGGTTCCGGCGTCTGTCTTGCAAGTGCAAGGACCCGGGTTCGACCCCCAGTAACCATATACAATACTGGGCATGGAGACTCACACCTAGCAGCTACCGGTACCACATACACAGTGCTGGGTGTGGTGGCTCACTCCTGTAATCCCAGCACTTGGGAGGCAGAGGCAGGAGGATTGCTGTGATGTTTGAGGCTGAGCTCAGGGCCAGCCTGAACTACAAAGTGAGACCCTGTCTGAAAAAAAAAAAAAATGTGAAATTTGTATGGGTATTTATGAGATGATTAGAAACTCGAAGACCAATTTCATATGTGCTTTCAAACAATGGTATCTTTAGATGTGTCAATGTTGTTATGTTTCTTTAAAATACTTATTTCAGGGGCTGGGGAATTAGCTCAGTGGTTCCGGCGCCTGTCTTGCAAGTGCAAGGACCCAGGTTCGATCCCCGGTAACCACATACAATACAGGATGTGGAAACTAACACCCAGCAGCAGTCAGTACCACGTACCACTGCGCCAAGCATGGGGGCTCACCTCTGTAATCGCAGCATTCGGGAGGCAGAGGCAGGAGGATTGCTATGATGTTAGTTGGAGTCTGAGCTCAGGGCCAGCCTGAACTACAAAGTGAAACATTGTCTCAAAAAAAAAAAAAAAAAGGACAGCGGCTCCCTGGCCTGGGCCACTCTGAAGACAGCACAGTGACAACAACCAGCCTGGATCGGCGGGTCATCTGCAACAGTAACCAAGGTGAAGCTGGGTCAGACGACCCTTAGACCAGACTTACGTGTGATAACAGAATGACAGTGAATTCATGTTTCCACTCAGGCACAAGGAAGAGACCCCTGAGGGGTCTGAATCACTCAATGTAGTGGGCAGCTGGACATCCCAACTGCAACTCAGCTTGAGCAACCCCAAACCAAAAAAATCCAGCTAAGATATTCCCCCACTTCCTGACGGAAGCTATGCAGTAATGAAGTTATCATTATAATCTGGGAAAACAGGGGTAAATATCACATGGCAATAGCTTGAAAATACACACAGTCTCAAAGCATCCCCTACATAACACTGACCACTTATACAAAGGAAACTAGAAACTTCACAGTGGAAAAAAAGTAGAAAAGGTCCCTTTAACCAAATGAGCAAAGTTAAGATCTGAGAAGCTCCCAATAGCAGGTTCCAGAAACAATGTGACACTGTCTCTTGTGTGACTCACATGGGATTACACGAAAGCGTCCGGAAAACACACAACTCAGGGACATTCTATAACCTAACAGGCCAGAGCACTGCAAAAGTGCCAAGGTCATGAACGATAAAGGCAGAAGAGCTGCCCCAGATTGAAGGAGACAGCCATGGCCGTGACCGTGATGGGCAGCATCCTTTGGAAGAATGATGAGTCCGAACGAGGTCTGTAGGCGAGGGGGCAGCGAGCACCATGGAGGGCTTCGCTGACTTTCTTCACCACTGGAGGGTTTTCCAGCAGTTCGTGTTAAAGGGAGCTAGTGAAGAGGATATGGAAACTCTCCAGATCCCTCTCCTTGATTATCTTTGTTGCTTTTTTAAATTAGAAGATTATCTAAAATTTTAGAAGATCAAGAACCAAGGTAAAGTATATTTTCAAATACTATAAGAATTGATATGATTCACTATCAGCAATTGAAAAAAGGAAAAAGCTAAAAAGTGCCCTTCTTACAGAACAAAATCACAGTAACCCTAACTAGGAGCTAAAGATAGATGCAGGAACAAATGCAGGGGAAGAAAAAGGTAAATCTTAATGTCAGAAAAATCTCATTAACCCTCGACCTTTTAAATGTCAGTGAAAAGCTGTTGTAGGCTGAAAATGTACAGAATTAAACTGTGATAACAGTAGTCCTCAGC
Source organism: Petromus typicus (assembly GCA_004026965.1). NCBI lineage: Eukaryota > Metazoa > Chordata > Mammalia > Rodentia > Petromuridae > Petromus > Petromus typicus. The sequence goes on along the minus strand of PVIR01013905.1, from coordinate 10,974 downwards.
TGATCAGAGTTTACATTTCAGGAATACGCTAAAGTCCTTGTATTATGCAGGCAGCAGGTAACAATGCTTAAGTAACATTAGTCTCAGTAAATAAATGTCACCCGTTGTAATCTCCATAGTAACCACTTACCAAAAAATGCTGTACAATTTCCAGACTAATAGGGGGAATAGAATAATAATTTTTAAGTAATCAGTTAAAAAAGAAGCAAAGTGGTATAAAAATACCAACACTGAGGGGGAAGAAAGTAGATTTACTTCCAGTTATATCAGTACTTAAATCAAATCTCAGTGGGTAGAAGAGCCAATTAAAAACAAAAAGGTTTTCAAACAAATATGTAGCATAAAAGTAAATAACCTAGTTAAAAGTGGGCAAAGACTGAATAGATATTTCTAAAAGAAGACATACATATTCCTCAAATACAAAGAAGTACAAGTTATAATATTTCTGAAGAACTTAACAATTTCTCTTGAGTGTTACAAGTATCAACCCAGCAGGAAGCTAGAAAAGCTTCTGATAGAGTGAAAGTAATAATGACACTGTCTCTTACCAGAGATCCCGAGAACGCGCCAGGTCAATGAGCAAGTATTGTATGAGTCCTGGGAGATTGTTGGCTGTGGACTCAGACGAAGCTACTGAAGTATTGTATGAGTTTTCTGGGGGTGCTTGAAAAAATTCTCACATGTTGTTCTGGAAGCCGGAAGTACAAAGTCTGGTAAATAGGTATGTAGAGAAAATGTACATCATTAATTATTAAGGAAATGCAAGTGAAAATTAAAATAAGAGTCAATTTTACCCTAATTAGAATGACTACTACTTAAAAAAAAAAAAACTAAAGACAATCTGTGTTGAAAAGGAAGTAGCGAAAAGAAACTGCTACATATTGTTGATGGGATTATGGCTCCTGTCTAGATGTCCCCCCAGAGCCACCTGGGGTCATAGATGGAGCTTTTCAGAGGTGGCTCTAGGGTACACAGTGTGGGGATTAAGCGCATGATGCTGAGATTAAGGGTGTGTTATTACTAAATTGTTCCACTGTTTGGCATAATTTGGGCCTGGATAATGGGAAGGCACATCTTGGATGTGAGCACTGCTCATGCCAAGTGTATGTAGCCTGGATAGAATATAAGGGACAGAAAGAGAGCTGGTCCTCACCTGCTACTTGCTGCTTCACTGCTCTGCTGCCTGCCCACCATGATCTGTTTCTCCTCTGTGATGCCCCTCTGCCATGTCACTCTGCCTTGCAGCCAGCCAATCACAAACTGAAACCTCTACAAAATGAACTACAGTAAGCTTTCCTTCATTTAACTTTGGGTATCAGGTATCTTGCCTCAGCAGTGAAAAAAGTAACTAAGACTGTGGGAATGTAAATTATTACAGCCATTATGGAAAATAGTATGGCTTTTCCTAAAAGAATTAAAAATAGAACTATCATATGATCCAGAAATTCACTCCTGGGCATAGTGATACCTCTGTTTACAAATAACTCTCTCCATGATTCTGATTACAAACCAAAGTGGACGAGAACCAAATCCAATTTCCCCAAAAGGTCCACATTGAACCTGACCATTGAATTTGAGTCAGTTCTCATCCAACTTAGTTTGCAATCAGAATTGTGGAAAGAATCAAGTTCATGAACCAAGGCATTGTACTTGGTTCGTAAGAGGGATCTACTAAGGTACTGTATCTCCAAAGGAAATGAAATAGGTACATTGAAGAGACATCTGCACTGTCCTATTTATTGCATCATTACTTATAATATCCCAGATTCAGAATCAACTCAGTGTCATGAACAAACAGATGGGTACAGAAATGTGTATATGTACATACCATGGAATTCCACACAGCCTTGAAAAGAAGGAAATCCTATCATTTACAGAAATATAGAAGAACATGGAGGACATTGTTAAGTGAGCAAGTCATATACAAAAAGACAAAAGCCATATAATCTCCATCATACATAAAAAATATAATAAGGGCTGATTTCACAGAAATAGAGAGTAATGTCAGTTATGAGAAGTCATAGTGGTTGGCTTATGTTGGTCATAGGACAAATAATTTCTGCACAGCTATGTGGGAGCAAGACATTCAAAAGATCTATTTATAGTATATTTGTCCACTTTCCTGTCAATAAGACAAAATACCCAACACGCACAACCTGAAGCAAGAAAGATTTAGTTCAGCTTACAATTCAGGGGATTTAGTCCATGGCAGATGGCACAGCGGAAGAAAGCGGCTCACCTCATGGCAGTCAGCAAGTGGACAGAAAAGGTAAGAGCTGCGGAGGGAGACAAGCCCTCCAGAGCACACTCACTGTCACTGCAGCTTAACAGCACACCTGCCTACGAACTCATCCACGGATGAGTTCACCAACACAATCCCCAAAACTTCACCTCAGAACAGAATTTGGGGTACTTCCTAGATCTAAGCCCTCATAAACAGTAGGGTGATAGAGTTAATGAGAATACTTTGTATTCTCATACCATTGAAATGGTACCATTGAAAATGGTAGAATGGGTAGTTATGTGTTCTCTCCAAAAACATAGTACCTTGGTGAAGCAAAAGCACGTGTTAATTATTAGCTGACTCGAACATCCACAACACACATATCATTCAGAACATCATCTTGTGCGTGATAGAAACATGCAGTGTTGTTAGTCAGTTGAAAACCAAGCAACCAATCAATAAACAAAGTGTCTTTGGGACTGGCTGAAAGTGTAAAACCAGCTCTGCAATGTTGGCAAAAGACACACCTAAAATATGGGGCCACAAAGACTGGAAGCCAAGGCATGGTAGCAGACACTGATGAAAAGCTCATTTAGTCCAACTGCACTGTTACAATCCAGGGAACATAGAAGGTGGAGAGAATTAGGAGCTGTGAGAAGCACATTGACCTGGACAGGGAACCAGACCCAGGACCCACCCTCCAGCCTCACTCGCTTTTATTGCTTTGCTTGTATCTCTACCTGCTCAGCGCTGAGCTCCCTTTAGCCTTGAGTGAAGCTCACCTCCAAGCTGGGGGCCATTGGGGGAGACTGGTCACCTCAAGGCCCCAAAACTCCCTTTACTTACTTGGACCCGTGTGGATATCCAATGGGTGATGATGGACGTCACAAGGCCAGAAACCACCTTTGAATCACATCAGTGCCACCATTTGCAAACACAGGTCATAGGGACGGCCAGGAAACTTAGTGACACAAGAACAGACTGCCATAGACTTCATTTTCCTTATTTAAAGTGACTCCTAGGCCAGGGCCACACTGGCTCTTGATCCCACAAACCCTCTGCACCCGGTCCTTGGGAGCTGTGCTTGAAGCTGCTCCACAAAATCAACGCCTCATGAATAAATTCTTCTTCTTTTGCAAAACTCATTGCTCTCTGACTGGACTACGTGTTAGGCAAAACAGGCCCTAGTTCAGCAACACTAAACTAACTAAACTGACACTAAAAGTGTGAGTTTTTTTCCACAATGATAACTAAATCACATAGCATCTAGATGTCCTGCAATTCAATTTTTTTTCTTATGTTATATTGTTTTGTTTTATTTTTGAGACAGGGTCTTGCTATGTAATCAGACTGGCCTTGAACCCATTGCAATCCTCCTGCCGCAGCCTCCTAAGCACTGGGATTACAGGCATGTGCCACCACACCCGATTTTGTCTTGACACTGGCTACCTGGAGTTAGTGTGAGACTCCCAGGAAAGGACTCCCCAGCTCCTAATGCTAAACCCAAGTCCTGATACTGCTGCCCTTCAAGTGATCAACAACAAATCAGGGTCCCTGCGGCCCTGTCCTCAGGCTTGATGATGTGATAGAATGGTTCATGGAACTCAGACAACACTCGCATGAGCCAGTTTATTGGAAAGGAACAAAGGCATGACATCTGGAGGGGTCCGTGCAGGGAAGGCAGGTCCTGGGCTCAGGAGGGATTGGGGTGCAACGTCCCCTTTCATGTGGATGCATTTACCAACCCCGAAGTTCTCCAGGCCTCACTATCCAGGGTTTTATGGAGGCTCCATTCCACAGGCACAATTAAGTAAACCATTGGCATTGGTGATAAAACTTAATGTCTCACCCCTCTGTCCTCCCAGGGGTGGAAGGAAGCGGTGCAAGTTCAGACACTGACAGTCTTCACACTTGGTTCCCCTGGCGACCAGCAGCCATCCTCATTAGCATAGATCCACTCAGAGGGATCATGCATGTTAGGGTCACTTGAGGACTCGAGGCTGCTGTACGACTCATCCAAGGAATGCCAGGACCAAAGCCAGAGGTGATTTGTGGAGATGTGTGGGCCACAGTGTTCTCTGCTCTCTTCTCTTTGATTATTCTGTGCCATGTTAGATATTCTGTGGGGGTTTACGGAATATTCTTTATATCCTGCTTAAAATGTTTACTGGTACTCAGATAATCTTCCCTCTTCTTTTCCCAAGGCCAGCTATGATGGCCACCGCTTCTGCATGTGCACTACATAAGCCTGTGAGATTGTAATCATCTTTGCTATCAGCCATCAGCTGGTAGTCCTGTCAGTTTTTAACTGGTAGTTGGCAGCAGCTATCAGCCATCAGCTGATAGAACAGTTAGTTGTCTGTCCACGATCGTACTCCCATCTCCTTCCCCAGCGAGGGAACTCAACAGTGTTTATTATGAATGGCAAAAGACACGGCTCTTAGCTGTACTGCTCAGTAACTCCAAAAGCATCAGATGCTCTGTGCCAGGACCAGAGCTGAAGACATGGCAGACAGAATGACCTCTTCATGCCATGACACTGTCGCACTGTCCCCTCAGGGAGAAGATAAATATCCCTGGCCTTGAGCCTAGAATACTGCACTCCAGTCACCTGCCAACAGACTCAGACAAGTGAGAAGCTTCAAAATGACATGTTGGAAAGAAAATGTAAATCACCCCATTTGCAAGTAATACTGCTGCAAACCTGAAAATGCAAAAGATTGAATGGACAAAAGAAAACACAATGAGAGGTCTGGCTAAGCCACAAGACGTAAAATGAACACAAATATCCCCGGGCTTCACATACTCACACAGGGACCAGGTGGAAGGTCCACCAAGACAGGAAGTGCCACTTACAGTAAAAACAACAAACAACAACAAAACACTTCAGCCTAAACTTATGAAAATTGTGTAAAACTTTTATAACAACAACTTCATAACACTCCCAAAACACTCCAAAATGGATTTAACAGATCAAAAGACTTGTCCTGTTTTTGGATAACATCCCAATATGGAAGAAGTTGATTCTCCCCAGGTAATTCAGAGTGTATAGAATTTTCTTTGAAAATTGAATGTAGAAGTATGGTTTAAAATATAATGAATGTTTAAATTTTTAAAAATTATTATAGTAAAAAACACACTGCTATGAATCCCCTCAAAAATCCTCCCCTCGCTTCAAGTACACTTATCCATCAGCAGCAGCTCTGGAGGTCTCTATTCTGAGTGTCCTTAGTTGCACTGTCCCGGTTGCCTCAGTATCCTGAACTGATATGAAACATTTCCCTGTCATGGTCATTCTGACTCTGAGGAAGAGCTGGAAGTCACACGGTGCCAGTTCCAGGGGCTGAGGACACCCTCTCGCTCACTCCATTCTCTTGCTCCCACAAACGTGCCGCCCACACCGGAGTAAGGGTGTCAATTTTCTGTTTCTCTTTTTTGTCACTATTACCTACTACCTGAGCCTGGGTAGTTTATAAAAGAAAGAAGTGATTTGGTCCATACTTCTGGAGACTGGCCTGTCTACGGGCAGGATGAAGCTTCTGGGGAGATTGTCTTGACATGTGGAAGTGAAAAGGCAGCAAAGAAAGCTGAGAAGGGGCCGGGGATTTAGCTCTGGTTCCGGCATTTGCTGTGCAAGCACAGGTCCAGTTCGACCCTCAGTAACCACATACCACAATGTCAGGCGTGGCTCATGCCTGTAATCCCAGCACTTGAGAGGCAGAGGCAGGAGGACTGCTGTGAGTTCAAGACTACATAGTGAATCAGGGCCAGCCTGAACTACAAAGCGAGACCTAGTCTCAAAAGAAAAAAAAAGCAGAGAAACCAAACTTGCTCCGATGACAAGGCCATCTCATGAGAAGGCAGTCTCACCAGAAGGGACTACAGAGAGGCATACACAGTCACCTCTCTAAGGTCCTGCCTCCCAAACCTGTGATCTTAGCCCTCTGGGAGGCTGAGGCAGGAGGGTCACAGGTTCAAACCCAGCCTGGCAACTTAGTGAGGCCCTGTTTCAAAAATCAAACACCTAAAGGGGGTGTAGCTCTGTATGAAAGCTCTGTATTCAATCCCTCCTACCACACAATAAAAATAATAAAGTCCCACCACCATCTCCATGCCACCAGAGTGGGAAACTTCAACATGGGTTCAGAGACACCAAAGCCTCTTTGAGCCCCATTAGGCTTGGAGTCCAGGAGAAGAGGAGCCCGTGGTGGCCTGGAATTGCAGGGCCCTCCTCCTTCCGTGATCTTGCCAGAACACACTAGACCGGTGAGATCACTGGTGAACTGGACTGCTTGGGATCTCCCTCATAGGAGAGCAGGGGCCACTTTCTAAATGCTGTAGTACAGGGGGTGGGGCCCAGCTCGCAGGGCCCAGCAGCCTCCTTCTAATCATCTGGCCGGGGATACTCTAAGGCAGGTGCTTCCACCCCATTTTACAGCTGAGGAAAATGAAGGCTCAGAGAAGCCGAGTGACTTGCCTATCATACAGCAGCATCTATCAGACTCCAAACTGTATTTGTTAAGCATGTATTTTGTGCCCAGAAATGCATCCAAATGCAGGCCATTCCTTCTATAAAGTCCTTACCAAGAAGGGTGTGGTGGACAAGTTAAGAGCAGTCTCTCATGTTTGTCTGCCTGGACAAAAGCCGGCCTCTCTCCTGTGGCCTGAGGGAGATAACTGGTTCCTCTGGGGCCTCAGTCTTCTCCACGTGGAAAGTAGGGATGAGCAGAGCTTCTGCCCCTCACATCAGAAAGACAGAGTTTCACTTGCACTGAGCTATCGTTTCCAAACAATGACTCCTCTGAGCAGACGCAGGGTAGAGTGGGGATCAGGGGCCTTGAGAGCAGAGGTCCTGGGCAGAGGCTTTGGGCCCACACGCTGATGTCAGGCTCCCAGACCTCCTGCAGGACCACAGCTGCCCTCCTCGTGGCCTCTGCTCAGTGGCAGGCAGCATACCCACAGACAGGGCACACAGGGCCTTCCTTGAGTGACCCAACGATTCACAAATCATCCTCGGAGTGCCAGCACGAGGTCCAGGTGCATCCCCCAAACATGTCTCTGGGGTACTGACCTAGCAAGCTAGATCTTCTTGTGTTCTGTGCACTCCAGACCTTGTCTTTACAGAGTCAGATGACAAATGCTTTGGGTTTTCTGACCCGAGAGGCACATGCCTAAGATATCTGACAGGTATTTATACAAGAGGAAAAAATACATAATTTATAAAATTCAAATATAATAATTGAGTCAATTTTTCTCTAATGTAGATCTAGCAATGGAAAGAGGTGGGATTCTTTTGGGGAGTGATAGCAACACCCCCTCAGCTGAGGTGTGAAGGTGTGCTACCCACCATCAAAGCCAGCTGCGCATGTCCATCTGTTCAGGTGGTTGGTAACGAGGTGTCACACGGCTCAAACGGCTCCACACAGCAAGTACTCCCCACACTATCAGTAAATGAGTCTGAGTTTAACTTGGGGCCGGGGAGGTAGCTCAGTGGTGCCACCACCTGTCTGCCAAATGCCCAAGGTCCTGGGTTCAATTCCCAGTGCCACCAAAATACAAACAAGAGTTTAGCTTGGCTTTTTTTTTTTTTTTTTTTTTTTAGGTTTTTTGAGACAGGGTCTCACTTTGTGGTTCAGGCTGGCCCTGAGCTCAGCCTCCAACTCACATCACAGCAATCCTCCTGCCTCTGCCTCCCGAGTGCTGGGATTACAGGCGTGAGCCACCACGCCCGGCACTGTGGTATGTGGTACTGGTTGCTGCTGGGGTGAATCTCCACGCCCAGTATTGTTATGTGGTTGCCGGGGATGGAACCCGGGCCCTTGCACTTGCAAGACAGGCGCTGGAACCACTGAGCTAAATCCCTGCCCCTTGGCATATTTTTTTTTTAACTAAAAACCATTTATAGTTAACATATTGTATTTTTCTTTTTACTTTTCAGTGGTACCAGGGATCAAACTCGAATCTTGCACTTGCAAGGAAGGCTCAGTGCCACTGAGTTAAATCCCGAGCCCTGGATTTTTCTTTGGTAGTTGCCTTTTAACAAATTAATCACTTCCAGTTTAAAGTCAGGCAGAATTCCCCAATGGCTGCTGAATGGATCTTACAATCCAGACAATGGGAAGCAGGGAGGGGCTGCGCTGAGGTCCAGGACACACTGGCAGTTTTGCAGCACGCTGACCACTCTCCTGAGCTTGGGTGCAGGAAGGCAGCCCTCGCTCCTTTAGCTGCCAGCGTGGGAAGCAGATGAAGCAGTTTAACAGTGGTTGTGACTCACATACTCGTTCTTCTCTAAACAGCTTCCCCCAAATGAGTTTTGTGTCAACACTGTTTTGCCTGGTAACATGAAAATCTACCAGATCTGCAGCAAGAGTGAATTTCTACAGCTATTGAGGCTCAATAAGAGTGGTTGAGCATAAATCTCATTAAAAAAAGAATATCAACTTTGGTCTTGAGTTCAAACACTGGTCTGCTGTTGTATTATATAGGCCATGCTAGCATACCAATTACTATTTCTTTTTTTAAAAGTTCATGGATAGTTAAGACCACTAAAGCAAATAATGGTCATGATTGACAATACTGGTTCAGTGACATAGAATATATTTTTTTCCTCAAAGCTAATCCTTTCAGGTATTTTTCAGAAAGTATTTGCTGATTTAAATAGCACACTTGCCACAGACCTTATCACCTTATGTTATCACAAGTTCTGTAGTTCTGTCCAAAAATGGGACTTTTCTATTGCACACATTATTTCCACTACTGTCACTTGGAGCACATCTTAGATTCTTTTTCAGGTTGTAGTGAAATTAGTATTCTCAATTTTGAAAATATGTTTGCCTGTAGTTGTTCCACATAAGACTTTTTTTTTTAGGTTTTTTGAGACAGGTTCTCGCTTTGTGGTTCAGGCCGGCCCGCCCTGAGCTCAGCCTCAAACTCACATCACAGCAATCCTCCTGCCTCTGCCTCCCGAGTGCTGGGATTACAGGCGTGAGCCACCACGCCCGGCACTGTGGTGTGTGGTACTGGTTGCTGCTGGGCGTGAGTCTCCACACCCAGTACTGTATGTGGTTACTGGGGAATTGTATCCGGGCCCTTTGGCTTGCAAGACAGGTGCTGGAACCACTGAGCTAAATCCCTGGCCCCTTCACACAGACTCTTGACAGAAGTTCACTCCTCAGTGACTTCTAACTTGGTTTCTTGCTCCTCAAATAAATATAAACTGAGCAACACCATTAGTAACACGTGTTACACCTTATAATGACAGCCAGGGAAAGACAGTATCATTTGCTTTTTTAATTGACTACTGATGTTGTTTCTAATGATCATTTGTTATTACTGAAGGGATAATAGTCCCCAGCTAGCGCGTTCTCTCTCTCTCTCTCCCTCTCTCTCTCTCCCCCCTCCTCTCTCTCGCTCTCTCTCTTTTTCTTGAGCTGCTCTCAACAAAATGACTTAAGTCACCATAGGCTTTCCTTCAATGGAAATGAGACAATCAGAGACTCATTTTGGTTATGGTCTTGTATCCATTTTTGCTTTTGGTGAATAATTTCTGAGTCAGGCATATGTGCCTATAAAATTAGCACTCAGGAGGCAGAGGCAGGAAGGTCACTGTGAGTTTGAGGCCAGCCGGAACTACATAATAAGACCATGGCTGAAAGAAAATTAATTCTGCGATGAGATATTTTGAATTTTCTAATACTTTTCTGAACACTACTTTCTTATGAATATCAAATATTTCGATAAAGCCATCTAGGAGTAACAACATATATTGTGTCCTTATGGACTGCCATGTCACTGCACTTTCTACCTAATTTAGTAACAAATAAATCCACATTCCACTGCACCTTAGAAGCAATGACACTCAAGTGCACTTTTCTTTTTCTGCCGTGATAGGAATACACTGGTAGTAAAACAGAAGTGAGATGTTGCAGCAGTAATACGCCGGCACTTGAAACGCTGTTGAGCTGCGTCTGTGTGAGGAGGTAGTAAGGCAGGTTACCGTGGGCAAACTGACAGGACGTTACAGATGTCCCTGCCGGGCAGAGCCAGGACAGCCAAAGGTGACAGGGAAGTTGTGTCCCAATCAAATGGCGCCTGTGGACAGTGAGGTTCAAGTTTCATGTGACTTTCACATATGATGAAATATTATCTGTGTGATACCTTTCACCCAATGGGGCACGCTGTGATATGTTGACACCTGCTCTACTGCAAAGGAGAGGAAGCAGAAGCCAACGTCACCCCTGCTCCTCGGAGGCTCTGAGAGGGAACCCAGGCCCACACGGGGCTATAGCTCCAGCCCTTCGGCACGTTTTAATGTTGAAGCTGTGTCTCACTAACCCGCCTAGATTGCACTCAGACTTGCAGCCCTCGTGCCTCGGCTCCTGGAGTGCAGGCTTTCCTGTTATCGAAGGGCCCCAAACCCTGGGGGACATGCCGCGGGATTTGCTACCAGCCACAGATAGGGAAACAAGTACTACGAGCAAGAAAGCAAACCTCAGTGTTTTAGGGAAACAAAAAGTAAGGCTTCTCTGAGAATCATTAGAAAATAATGAATCTCGGGCCGGGGAGTTAGCTCAGTGGTTCCGGCGCCTGTCTCGCAAGCGCAAGGACCCGGGTTCGATTCCCCGGTAACCACATAACAATACTGGGTGTGGAGACCCACACCCAGCAGCAACCAGTACCACATACCACAGTGCTGGGCGTGGTGGCTCACGCCTGTAATCCCAGCACTCGGGAGGCAGAGGCAGGAGGAT